>JARWKJ010000003.1:66028679-66073679 GCA_029959095.1 Rhinichthys osculus | reverse complement strand
TTACTAGGGTGTGGTTAAGGGGTTACTAGGGTGTGGTTAGGGGGTTTCTAGGGTGTGGTTAGCGGGTTACTAGGGTGTTATTAGGGGGTTACTAGGGTGTGGTTAGGGGGTTACTAGAGTGTTGTTGGGGGTTACCAGGGTGTGGTTAGGGGGTTACTATGGTATGGTTAGGGTGTTATTAGGGTGTTGTTAGGGGGTTACTAGGGTGTGGTTAGGGGGTTATTAGGGTGTTGTTAGGGGGTTACTAGGGTGTTGTTATGGGGTTACTAGGGTGTGGTTAGGGGGTTAATAGAGTGTTGTTAGGGGGTTACTAGTGTGTGATTAGGGGGTTACTAGGGTGTTGTTAGGGGGTTACTAGGGTGTGGTTAGGGGGTTTCTAGGGTGTGGTTAGGGGGTTACTAGGGTGTGGTTAGGGGGTTATTAGGGTGTTGTTAGGGTGTTACTAGGGTGTTGTTAGGGGGTTTCTAGGGTGTGGTTAGGGGGTTACTAGGGTGTGGTTAGGGGGTTATTAGGGTGTTGTTAGGGGGTTACTAGGGTGTTACTGAGGGGTTGCCAGGGCGTTGTTATGCAGCATTTGGCTCTGCTTCCTCCCTCAATGTGCATCTGTAGCATTTTTTTCAGGTGACAATGGTGCGTCTAATCACTTAGTAAAGAAGCAGCTCAACAACACACACGATCTGAGTGATTTTTCTCGTCTACAGCACACACACACACACACACACTCACACAGGTCTGATCAGGTCTGACTGAACTGAGGCATGGGTCTGGATCTGAATCCGGTCTGGGCGATTCTTCCTAATCACAGCTAATCTTTTCTTCCAGGTTCAAGCTGGCGCCAGAAGGATGTCTTTTCATGTTTCTGAAACGTGTTGAAAGTTCAAATAAGATGTTTTCCTTTTCATGTTGTTCATGCTGTTGTGTTTTTGCCTCCTTTCAGTCGTCAGCCACAGAAGATCGATTTCTTGCTCTACTTCAAAAACCAAGCTTGGCCAAATTTGCCAGTAACGAGCCCCGTCCGCAAACAGGCCACGCCCACTCACAGGACTAGCCAATCAGAACGACTGCTGTACCTCTAGCCCCTCCCACTCGAGTCAGCCCCTCCCCTAATCTTCCCACGTGGTTTCCTAACTCTTGTGTCTTCTTACTAACCAAACAGCTTCAGATTCTTCCAGTTTACTTTTCATTTTGACCTGTTTGTGTTCCTTTGAAACGACTAACATCGTGTCATTCACGGAATGTGGGCCATCTGTTGTTTTCTTCAGAATTAACTTGCGTACTGACGTACTAACCATAATAACAATACTGTTGTCATGTTTTTCTTTTGGTTGACAAATCCTTCAATGAAGAGAAAGAATTCTGTAAATTTGGATCTTTATTCCTTTGGGCAAAAACAAAATCAGGAAAAGAAAGAGCCAGGCTGGTTTAACCTGTTAACTGTCACTCGCTCCGAGGATCTAAACTTGCAAGAACTTCATGAAGAATTTGGAAAATGAATGTTTAAAAAACTTTATTTTATACATATTTTAAGAAATAATTTGGCCTGTAAGGTCTCATACGACTAACCAAGTTATGTTCCAAATTTGGAAACATAACTTGTGTGTTCAATTTCAAAATGCTTTTCACAGGATGACTTTCGAGCTTTCGAACGACATCTAATCTGGGAAAATCACTGCAAGGCAATGAAACGGACAGTTAACAGGCTACGACCACTGCCTTTTAAAAGACCTTTATTGACTTCACGATTTGTCATTATTCTATATATTTTCTTTCCCTTCCCTTGTTTTTTTCCTAAAGCACTCAGGCATTGGACACGCTATGGTAAACAAACTGCATTATATGGTAGATATCATTCTAATTGTCTTCTACTTTGGTTTGCCCTGGATTTCCGTTTCCTATTTCTATTCTGTTTGCTTATACTGACTACACAAATTCCCATTGGTATCAAGGTAGCAATGAAACTACAGAGATTCACTCTTGTCTCATTCGATCATCCTTTTCACTTTGTTTTGTCCATCCTACGCCCTCCCTTCCCTTCAGGAACCAGATCTAGAGTTAAATATTGTATTCATTATGTTGAATTAGTTTATGAAGAACTTGCAGAGTAATAGTAAAGTTGAGTCTCACGATGAACGTTTTCCTGCATGTTTAATCGCTTGAGGTGCTGATGGATCCAGTGGCAGACAGTATGGATGTAGCGCTCATGAAACTGGCCAGAATATTCATATTAATATGAGAGATTGAGCTGAGAAACTCAGCATCTCGATCCATCATCAGCAGGTTTGATATCCGGCTCAAGGTGATGATCGTCGTCTCTCCGGCTGGATTTACTGGCGCTGGTTCAGAGTGGGTCGTAAAACACCCCGTTACGAGATTTATCCAGCGGATCGAGAGCGTTTGAGTTCTGTTCTGGATGGACTCAGAGTTTCATCGGACTCGGCCAAAGCCAGGCGTTTATTCACTGAGGTCAGGCTGAGCGATGGTTTCATTAGTGCACATACCCATAGGACAACTAACCTAATTATTAAACATGAACAATTCATTATTACTGAAGCTCAGTCGCTATAGAACTGCCTAGGAGAGGTTGTCGATGCCGGGAAGATTTGCACTGATATACAGGTGAGAAACGGACTGCAGATCTCCATCAGAACAAAGCCTGCTGGGTTACTATCATTTACATACTATTATAGTGGTTATTTAAATTGGCTTTTATTTGAATACTTTCAGATTTCATTAGAATTTTGTTTTAAGTTTTTGTCATTTTGTTGTGTGCTTTTGTCATTTTATTTTTTTATTAAGTTTTTGGAATTTTATATATATAGCTTTAATTTTTATTTCAGTTTTACTTTTCATAATTTTAATTCTTAAACATGTTTATTTCAGTTAGTTGCCAAGGCAACATTTCTAAATTTCATTTACATTTTTAAGTGTAAATTTTACATATAATATTTTTATTTCACTTTTACTATTAGTCATTTTAGTTCTTCAACTTCAATATAATATTTTTATTTTATTTTATTGTCGTTAGGGATAAATTAGGGATAAAAGTAAACAATAACATAAACAAATGTAATGTAAAATGGAAATGTAAATATGTCAGTTTTACTATTAGTATCAACATGTTTATTTCAGTTACTTTCCATATACAGTATGTAAATATATTTAATTTTAGATTATTTTACTCTTTCTAATTTTAGCACTTCAACTCAAGAGTGTTTATTTCAGTTAGTTGCCGGAGCAACATTTCTAATTTTCAGTTTTACATACAATATTCACATTTATATTTGAATAAACAGTTTTAAAAACATAGTGAACTCAGTGTGAGGTTTGTGTCTCAGAGTGGATGTCCTTTACTGCCTGTCACTGGACTCGTCAAGCACTAGACTCCGCCCCCTGCTCCGCCCAGCGCTGCATAGAATCAGGAGAATTTCTAGGATGTAGGAACTGCTCATTAACATCAATACTAACTCAATAACGACACTCTAACACACTCGTACTTTGGTGTTTGTGTATGTATATGTTGCCCAGCACATATACATATATGCATATTTATGAACCTACAGAGAAGCATAAAGCCACGCCCCCAGTAACAGGAATAATTAAACCTCAGTAAAGACCCTGCTTGGGAATAATAAAGGTGGCGAGGGCTAGTGTGATTGACAGGTCTCTGGCTCCTTCAGGATGATGTTTTCAGCCCGGGCCGCTAGCATTAGTATGCAATTATACAGATCTAATGAACTCTGGCAGGGGTTCGGCGCCCTAGAATAACAATATTTCAGGCTGGTCTGGGAGAACGAGGGATCGGTTATTTGGCCCAGTGCAGGCCGGGTAATTGTCATTCGGACAGACGTAGATGACTGACAGCTCTCAGCGCAGATGAACGTTAGCATCGCTCATTTACACTCATCTGTGTGACGTTTCCAAGTCCTTCTGTGTGCATGCTTTCATCCGCTTGCAGCGAGAGGGAGTCTGCGATGCCCAAGCCGAAAGAGTCTCGGCTTGCACGCAAACCTGTGGACTTTAAAGTGCTCATTTTGTTGTGTCCCACCTTCAGATTTAACCCCTTAATCAACTAAATGCCCTCTTCTTGCCATCTGTGCCGTGATGTGACTCAGTTTCGACTCCTCTCTGCCATCGGCTGCTGAGCGCTTTTGCTCAGACGTTTGATTGTGTCCATTGGTTGAACATTCCCATTTTGACGCCATCTTCATTTGCTCATCCAACTGCATGGCTTCTTCCCCATGTTGTGATGGTTTTTGGATGGTTCATTTTCCTTCCTCTTAACCTCAAAACCCACCAAACGTGACAATTCAAACTCTTTGTCGAATCAAATCGCAAAGGATTTCACCAATTGACTGCTCCTACTCTACTAAATGACTAAAACCCAAATTCTGTTACTAATCCGAATGAAACCTTTGTTGTAACTGTACTAACAACCATTTTTGTGTCTGACCTGCTGTTATTTACTAAAGTACTAACCTCCAACCCCACACATACGAGCGGCTCACGCAGTCCCTCCTCCTCCTCCTCTTCCTCCTCCTGACCCCTCAATCTCACTAACTCACCCGGATCCTTTGGCTAGTTCAGTTCTGATCTCTCTCGACCCGCTCGCCGACTCGCCGGGTCGTTTTCCAGCTGCCAGCCACTTGTCGAACGCCTCGCCGCTGCGGCCATTCCCTTTGAGGGTTGAATTTGAGAATAATAAATGGGTTTTCATTGCAACGTGCAATTTCTCCTTTGTTTTTAATAGGTAAAGGTAAGTAATTGTCAAGAATATAAGGACAAAAGGCCAGATGGCTGAAACTGAAGCATCTGGAGATCAGGTAAGGGCGATCACTGACTTTTAAGGACCAACATGATGCACTTTGGATCGGCTGAGCTTATTGGAGTCTTTTGTTGTGTGTGGTTTTGGGATTTACAAGTTCGCCACAAAAATCATTCTGTCATCATTTAAAGAGCACAAAAGAAGATGTGTCTGTTTTTTTTTTCTTTTATGTAATGAAAGTCAAAGTTGCCCAGACAGCAACATAGTGTCAGGCCTGATCCGGCCCACATCTGGGCCGTGTGGAATCCATGTGTACCAGATGTGGGCCGGATCTGGACCGTGTGGAATCCACGTGTACCATATATGGCCCGGATCTGGGCAGTGTGAAATCCATGTGTACCAGATGTGGGCCGGATCTGGGCCGTGTGAAATCCATGTGTACCAGATGTGGGCCGGAACTGGACCGTGTGAAATCCATGTGTACCAGATGTGGGCCGGATCTGGGCCGTGTGGAATCCATGTGTACCAGATGTGGGCCGGATCTGGACCGTGTGGAATCCACGTGTACCATATATGGCCCGGATCTGGGCAGTGTGAAATCCATGTGTACCAGATGTGGGCCGGATCTGGGCCGTGTGGAATCCATGTGTACCAGATGTGGGCCGGATCTGGACCGTGTGGAATCCACGTGTACCATATATGGCCCGGATCTGGGCAGTGTGAAATCCATGTGTACCAGATGTGGGCCGGATCTGGGCCGTGTGAAATCCATGTGTACCAGATGTGGGCCGGAACTGGACCGTGTGAAATCCATGTGTACCAGATGTGGGCCGGATCTGGGCCGTGTGGAATCCATGTGTACCAGATGTGGGCCGGATCTGGACCGTGTGGAATCCACGTGTACCATATATGGCCCGGATCTGGGCAGTGTGAAATCCATGTGTACCAGATGTGGGCCGGATCTGGGCCGTGTGGAATCCATGTGTACCAGATGTGGGCCGGATCTGGACCGTGTGGAATCCACGTGTACCATATATGGCCCGGATCTGGGCAGTGTGAAATCCATGTGTACCAGATGTGGGCCGGATCTGGGCCGTGTGAAATCCATGTGTACCAGATGTGGGCCGGAACTGGACCGTGTGAAATCCATGTGTACCAGATGTGGGCCGGATCTGGGCCGTGTGGAATCCATGTGTACCAGATGTGGGCCGGATCTGGACCGTGTGGAATCCACGTGTACCATATATGGCCCGGATCTGGGCAGTGTGAAATCCATGTGTACCAGATGTGGGCCGGATCTGGACCGTGTGAAATCCATGTGTACCAGATGTGGGCCGGAACTGGACCGTGTGAAATCCATGTGTACCAGATGTGGGCCGGAACTGGACCGTGTGAAATCCATGTGTACCAGATGTGGGCCGGATCTGTGATTGGACCTCAATATTTTTCAAAACATCTTTTGTATTCAACACAAGAAAGAAAGTCATACAGTGTTTGAACGACATGAGGGCGAAAAAATTATGACAGAATGATCAGTTTTAGCTGATTTTTTAGGTATTTTGTCGTGTCATATTAATTTTAGTCAATCTTACACTGACTGACAGGACTTCTTATCGTAGTGTGAGTGCATTGTTAATATCTTGCAGTTTTTTATGTTTTCATCAGTGTGTTTAAATCAAAATCACTTTAATGATCTCTGTGTTTTGTCTCGTCTTTGGAACCGTTGACAATCAAAAAGCCTTCATTCATTGAGGAGATGAGCGTTTAGTGCTGGTCCTTTCAGCAGTGAGCGGGTTACAGTTGTCTTTTGTGCGGTTTGAAACCACTTTTGCCAGTGGATTTCGTTCGAACTCCAATCGTGAGAGAGAAAGATCTGGAAAAGGAATCTGCTAAACTTGATTTAGATTCATTATGTGTATTGGATTCAATTGTTTGAATGCCAGTAGATGCTCAGATACAAGCCTCCCAACATCTGACATGTTTCACACTGACGGCTTGAGTTTGCTTTGAGCTTTAGAGCGCTTTGTGTTATTGTGTGTTGATATAGTGTGTTTTGTTGAGTTTCAGCAGAAATCCGCTGCACTGTAGCATGAATTTCTCTTCAATTGCATAAAGTTAAACGAAAATGAATGACTTTTGGGGTCTCCTTTATAAACCTGTGTGTAGGATCCTCACTAAAAGTGTACGTACGCCTGAAAGCCAAACATGGCGTACGCCAAATAATATTCAGACTTATAAAAGTGTGTGTACGCCAGAACCTGCGAAATATTCTCTTTATAACCCCAGTCAGAGGAAGAGTGTGTTCACACGTCTCCACCCCGAAATAACCATATATGAGCTTACAACACCTCATTTACTATGCATATCCTCATCTGCATATCATTTGCATATTTAACGGTACAAGACATTAGGAAAATATGAGATACGGATGTGCGTCACAGTACATTGCTAAAAATCATGTAGTAGCCGATCCTTGCCTTGTTTTTGAATAAATAAATCAATATAGTATAAAATACATTTCAGATAAAGTTTTTCTCAATCTTTTCCACTGGCCAAATAGTATGTTTAATTGCTTTATATGTTTAATGGAAACAGATAGGCCTTATTGTGCATTATTGATCATTATTTGCTTGTAAATATTTCCTCAGAACACGAGTTCTGCTGTTATCCTGCGCTGAGCAAACATTAAAACACAGCATGCCTCAGGAAAAGTGTTCAAAAGCATCCCTTCCACTACTCTAATTGAGACTCTGGGTTTATGAGCTATACTGGGACCAGCCACCAGGGGGCGATCGAGACTCTGGGTTTATGAGCTATGCTGAGACCATCCACCGGGGGGCGATCGAGACTCTGGGTTTATGAGCTATACTGAGACCATCCACCGGGGGGCGATTGAGACTCTGGGTTTATGAGCTATACTGGGACCAGCCACAGGGGAGCGATTGACATCCAGGGTTTATGAGCTATACTGAGACCATCCACCGGGGGGCGATCGAGACTCTGGGTTTATGAGCTATACTGAGACCATCCACCGGGGGGCGATTGAGACTCAGGGTTTATGAGCTATACTGGGACCAGCCACCGGGGAGCGATTGACATCAAGGGTTTATGAGCTATACTGAGACCATCCACCGGGGGTGATTGAGACTCAGGGTTTATGAGCTATACTGGGACCAGGCACCGGGGGCAATCGAGACTCTGGGTTTATGAGCTATACTGGGACCATCCACCGGGGGGCGATTGAGACTCTGGGTTTATGAGCTATACTGGGACCAGCCACCAGGGGGCAATCGAGACTCTGGGTTTATGAGCTATACTGGGACCATCCACCGGGAGGCGATTGAGACTCAGGGTTTATGAGCTATACTGGGACCATCCACCGGGGGGCGATTGAGACTCAGGGTTTATGAGCTATACTGGGACCAGCCACCGGGGGGCGATTGAGACTATGGGTTTATGAACTATACTGGGACCAGCCACCGGGGGGCGATCGAGACTCAGGGTTTATGAGCTATACTGGACCATCCACCGGGGGGTGATTGAGACTCTGGGTTTATGAGCTATACTGAGACCATCCACCGGGGGGCGATCGAGACTCTGGGTTTATGAGCTATACTGGGACCAGCCACCGGGGGGCGATCGAGACTCAGGGTTTATGAGCTATACTGGGACCAGCCAGCAGGGGGCGATCGAGACTCAGGGTTTATGAGCTATACTGGGACCATCCACCGGGAGGCGATTGAGACTCAGGGTTTATGAGCTATACTGGGACCATCCACCGGGGGGCGATTGAGACTCAGGGTTTATGAGCTATACTGGGACCAGCCACCGGGGGGCGATCGAGACTCAGGGTTTATGAGCTATACTGGGACCATCCACCGGGGGGCGATTGAGACTCTGGGTTTATGAGCTATACTGAGACCATCCACCGGGGGGCGATCGAGACTCTGGGTTTATGAGCTATACTGGGACCAGCCACCAGGGGGCGATCGAGACTCTGGGTTTATGAGCTATACTGGGACCATCCACCAGGGGGCAAATCGAGACTCTGGGTTTATGAGCTATACTGAGACCATCCACCGGGGGGCGATCGAGACTCTGGGTTTATGAGCTATACTGAGACCATCCACCGGGGGGGCGATCGAGACTCAGGATTTATGAGCTATACTGGGACCATCCACCAGGGGGCGATCGAGACTCTGGGTTTATGAGCTATACTGAGACCATCCACCGGGGGGGCGATCGAGACTCAGGATTTATGAGCTATACTGGGACCAGCCACTAGGGGGCAATCAAGACTCTGGGTTTATGAGCTATACTGGGACCATCCACCGGGGGGCGATCGAGACTCTGGGTTTATGAGCTATAATGGGACCATCCACCGGGGGGCGATTGAGACTCAGGGTTTATGAGCTATACTGGGACCAGCCAGCAGGGGGCGATCGAGACTCAGGGTTTATGAGCTATACTGGGACCATCCACCGGGTGGCGATTGACATCCAGGGTTTATGAGCTATACTGGGACCAGCCACCGGGGGGCGATTGAGACTCAGGGTTTATGAGCTATACTGGGACCAGCCAGTAGGGGGCGATCGAGACTCTGGGTTTATGAGCTATACTGAGACCATCCACCGGGGGGCGATCGAGACTCTGGGTTTATGAGCTATACTGGGACCAGCCACCGGGGGGCGATCGAGACTCAGGGTTTATGAGCTATACTGGGACCAGCCAGCAGGGGGCGATCGAGACTCAGGGTTTATGAGCTATACTGGGACCATCCACCGGGGGGCGATTGAGACTCTGGGTTTATGAGCTATACTGGGACCTACCAGCAGGGGGCGATCAAGACTCAGGGTTTATGAGCTATACTGGGACCAGCCACCGGGGTGCGATCGAGACTCTGGGTTTATGAGCTATACTGGGACCAGCCACCGGGGGGCGATCAAGACGCTTTGGCTTCACTTTTCAGGACTTGTGCGGCATGCTTGGTGAGGACAGGTGGGGCAAATAAACCAATAATCAGAAAAAAGGAAGGGTGGGTTTAGAAAATAGACAAGAGAGCACATGGTACATAGAAACAAACATGACAAGCCATGCGTTAACACTGAAGTGAGACTGTGTGTATATGAAGTGATCTGTACGGTCTTAGTTCTGAGTTAATCTAGCACAATCAGACTCGCCACACATTCATATTCTCTTTCACTAGCAATTATGCTCTTTGATTTGATGCGGAGGGCGATTATGTTGGATTTATGTAATGGCATCAGAGGTGTCCATTAGCCTCCGGTCAGTTTGTCGCTTAGGTCAGAATAAATAAGCTGTCAGCGCTCGTCTAAAGCTGCATCAATATAATAGCATTACACACCAGCTGAAGGCTGATCAATGCTGCCAGATCTATTAGAAAAGCCCCATGACAGCAAGATGGAGGATTTTATCAAGGAAAGTGATATTGTGTCTCACGGTCAGGAACTCAGTTTGGGTTTTCCAGTCGCCTGCGAATATTGCCAGAAGCACAGCGCCGTGTTTAATGTCTCACAGTGTTGCTGAATCAGAAGCATTTCAGCACTTCAGATCATTTGTTTTAGTGAATTGGTTTATTTAGACAGAAGCTTTCTATGAATGGGTTCAGAGGGCAATCAGTAAGTTGGTTTGTGTCAATTTAGTTTTTTGTTATTTAGTCATGACTTCAAATCTGCTGTTTAGTGTCATGAGTTTGATTGAATCTTTTAGGTGAACATTTTTTGTTCAAGTTTGATTCTGTCGTGTTTCATTTGTTGTTGTGCCAGAATAATACTGTTAGAATGATAATACGTATCTAAATAATCCTTAAAATGCATTTACTTGAGAATAGTTTTTTTACTTTTTAGGGCATATATATATATTTCTAAACACAATCTGAAATTACTTTCTTTTAGTTTAAAGCATAAATCTAATTCCATTTAGCACAGTTTATGCTTGAAACAAGAAGAAAATGTGATTCAAGAGAGATTCTCTGAAAACATTTCTTATCATCTTAAAACATGATCTTGTTTTATTAATGACATCATTGCTTATTTCACGGATGTTTCAAGAAAACGACAGACATATTAATCATGAAAATGCCATTGTGCAGTTCTATGTTGTGGTGATTATCTGTAAGATATTGTTTATTGAGTTTGATCAGCCTTTAGTTCAGCATGAGTTGTGTGACTGTGGTTGAACTCGTAACTTGACCAGCTTTAGTTTTCGAGTGGTTTTCTGCTGACAGAAGCTTGTTTAAGTCTTACACTGATTGAAGTGAAAGTGACAGTAAATGAGGTGTAACGTGTGTCTTCTGAGGACTCCTGTCTTTAAACAATCCCTAGATGAGTGTCGGAACAACCACGTATGAACTCATCTGTGCAAAAGAGCTGCTGCATGATGGCATCTGTATTCAGCACACGAGTGTGTGTGTGTGTGTGTGTGTGTGTGTGTGTGTGTGTGTGTGTGTGTGTGCGTTGTACAGTAGGTGTGGTTGATGTAGATTGTGTGTGTCAGGGAAAACACAACACTTCACTGCACACATTTATCTCTTTCTCTCTGTTTCTCTCTCTCTGTTTCTCTCTCTCTGTTTCTCTCTCTCTCTCTGTTCTCTCTCTCTCTCTCTCTCTCTCTCTCTCTCTCTCTCTCTCTCTCTCTCTCTCTCTAATGCTGTGCTTTGTTTTATTCATTGTCTCCACTGCTGCATTACTGTAGTGTTGTGATGAACCACAGGAGCCGCTGTGATTTCTTTACACACACACTGAGAGTGTTTCAACCCGTCAGGAGCGCTTCAGTGTGTTTCAGTGAGGGATTACGCCTTCTTATCTGAACATGCTCTCTGTCTCGTCACCAGGGGTTTTAGGGTAAATAAGTCAATATATCTGCGAGACAAACGGCCCATTAACACATTATCAGCTCCTGGAGCTGTGAGAAGCAGGAGCCTGAAGCAGGGTAAGATGCTGCGTATGGATTACACAGGTTATCTGCAGTGCCAAGCAGAACCGCAGGGCTGACGGAGCTTCTGTGTCTCTGAGATCAGTCAACAGTTCACAACAGAACCGCACCTGTGCTCTCAAACACACATATACGCTGCATAACTGTAGAATCAGTTCTTAATGCGCATGTGAACGCCATCAGGTCACAGGTTCAGTTTAAAGTCTGTTTAGAGAGAATGGTGTCGTGTTAGCGGCCCCTGATTTAATGACAAATGATCATTTTGATGGAAGTGAATCAATCAAAACTAACTTTAGCTGGAAAATAACATTATTCAAGAACCGCTATAAAACCAAACCAACCTGTGTTACCTTAAATTATATGTTTATCTCTGTAAAGCTGCTTTGAAACAATCTACATTGTTAAAAGCGCTGTATAAATGAGGATGACTTGACTTGACTTGTATGATTCTGGTACTGTTTTGGGTCAATGTAAGTGCAAATTGTAATTGCAAAAGTGTAATTGCAAGTTCACCACCTGATCCCTGAAGGGAGTGATGGGAACTTTGGGCACATATCCCAGCCGGGGTCTCAAGATCACGTGAGAGTTAGCCGGCCCAAATTCCAGGCACGCTTCGTCAACTGAAAATGCCTGCAGGTCCCCTACGCTCTTAACTGAGGCCAGAGCCGTCAGAAGCGCCATCTTCAAAGAGAGGAACTTAAGCTCCACTGAGAGCAATGAGTTCTGAGTTAATCTAGCACAATCAGGATTCAGCAATCCCTCTGGCTCCTCCTTCCCCGGAGGGAAGGAGGAGCCAGAGGGATGACAGACCACAGTGAAGCCAAGGGACCGTGGAGCCAAGGTGGAGCCAATAGGTCGGAGGCCCGAGGTGGAGCTGAGGGATCTACAGAGCAAGGCGTAGGTGACAACTGAGAAGCCCAATTCGGATCCGAGCAGATGGGCAGAACTACAGAAGGAGGAGCCTTGGGGCTGAAGGGAGACAGCGGAGATGAGGAGCCTTGGGGCTGAAGGGAGACAGCGGAGATGAGGAGCCTTGGGGCTGAAGGGAGACAGAGGAGATGAGGAGCCTTGGGGCTGAAGGGAGACAGCGGAGATGAGAAGCCTTGGGGCTGAAGGGAGACAGCGGAGATGAGAAGCCTTGGGGCTGAAGGGAGACAGTGGAGATGAGGAGCCTTGGGGCTGAAGGGAGACAGCGGAGATGAGGAGACTTGGGGCTGAAGGGAGACAGTGGAGATGAGGAGCCTTGGGGCTGAAGGGAGACAGCGGAGATGAGGAGACTTGGGGCTGAAGGGAGACAGCGGAGATGAGGAGCCTTGGGGCTGAAGGGAGACAGCGGAGATGAGGAGCCTTGGGGCTGAAGGGAGACAGCGGAGATGAGGAGCCTTGGGGCTGAAGGGAGACAGTGAGATGAGGAGCCTTGGGGCTGAAGGGAGACAGCGGAGATGAGGAGACTTGGGGCTGAAGGGAGACAGCGGAGATGAGAAGACTTGGGGCTGAAGGGAGACAGCGGAGATGAGGAGCCTTGGGGCTGAAGGGAGACAGCGGACATGAGAAGCCTTGGGGCTGAAGGGAGACAGTGAGATGAGGAGCCTTGGGGCTGAAGGGAGACAGCAGAGATGAGGAGCCTTGGGGCTGAAGGGAGACAGCGGAGATGAGGAGCCTTGGGGCTGAAGGGAGACAACGGAGATGAGGAGCCTCGGAGATGAGGAGCCTTGGGGCTGAAGGGAGACAGCGGAGATGAGGAGCCTCGGAGATGAGGAGCCTTGGGGCTGAAGGGAGACAGCGGAGATGAGGAGCCTTGGGGCTGAAGGGAGACAGCGGAGATGAGGAGCCTTGGGGCTGAAGGGAGACAGCGGAGATGAGGAGCCTTGGGGCTGAAGGGAGACAACGGAGATGAGGAGCCTCGGAGATGAGGAGCCTTGGGGCTGAAGGGAGACAGCGGAGATGAGGAGCCTTGGGCTGGAGATGAGGAGACTTGGGGCTGAAGGGAGACAGCGGAGATGAGGAGCCTTGGGGCTGAAGGGAGACAACGGAGATGAGGAGCCTCGGAGATGAGGAGCCTTGGGGCTGAAGGGAGACAGCGGAGATGAGGAGCCTTGGGGCTGAAGGGAGACAGCGGAGATGAGGAGCCTTGGGGCTGAAGGGAGACAGCGGAGATGAGGAGCCTTGGGGCTGAAGGGAGACAGCGGAGATGAGGAGCCTTGGGGCTGAAGGGAGACAGCGGAGATGAGGAGCCTTGGGGCTGAAGGGAGACAGCAGAGATGAGGAGTCTTGGGGCTGAAGGGAGACAGCGGAGATGAGGAGCCTTGGGGCTGAAGGGAGACAGCGGAGGTGAGGAGCCTTGGGGCTGAAGGGAGACAGCAGAGATGAGAAGCCTTGGGGCTGAAGGGAGACAGCGGAGATGAGGAGCCTTGGGGCTGAAGGGAGACAGCGAGATGAGGAGCCTTGGGGCTGAAGGGAGACAGCGGAGATGAGGAGCCTTGGGGCTGAAGGGAGACAGCGGACATGAGAAGCCTTGGGGCTGAAGGGAGACAGCGGAGATGAGGAGCCTTGGGGCTGAAGGGAGACAGCGAGATGAGGAGCCTTGGGGCTGAAGGGAGACAGCGGAGATGAGGAGCCTTGGGGCTGAAGGGAGACAGCGGAGATGAGGAGCCTTGGGGCTGAAGGGAGACAACGGAGATGAGGAGCCTCGGAGATGAGGAGCCTTGGGGCTGAAGGGAGACAGCGGAGATGAGGAGCCTTGGGCTGGAGATGAGGAGACTTGGGGCTGAAGGGAGACAGCGGAGATGAGGAGCCTTGGGGCTGAAGGGAGACAACGGAGATGAGGAGCCTCGGAGATGAGGAGCCTTGGGGCTGAAGGGAGACAGCGGAGATGAGGAGCCTTGGGGCTGAAGGGAGACAGCGGAGATGAGGAGCCTTGGGGCTGAAGGGAGACAGCGGAGATGAGGAGCCTTTGGGCTGAAGGGAGACAGCGGAGATGAGGAGCCTTGGGGCTGAAGGGAGACAGCGGAGATGAGGAGACATGGGGCTGAAGGGAGACAGCGGAGATGAGGAGCCTTGGGGCTGAAGGGAGACAGCGGAGATGAGGAGACATGGGGCTGAAGGGAGACAGCGGAGATGAGGAGCCTTGGGGCTGAAGGGAGACAGCGGAGATGAGAAGCCTTGGGGCTGAAGGGAGACAGCGGAGATGAGAAGCCTTGGGGCTGAAGGGAGACAGTGGAGATTGACCTTCTCATGATGCTTGTCTGGAGGAACGGGTAAAATTAGAAAACTAGCTTTGCCGAGTACTGTAAATGGGAATGTTGACATGATTTACTGTACAAAATTGACATGTCCTGTTGTGTGACATGATGAATCTCATTTGAAACTTCTATTTTTTATATGAAATTAGTATCATGCACTACCGTTTGGTAAGAATTTGTGAAATAAATTAATACTTTTATTCATCACTGATGCATTAAATTTATCAAAATTGACATTTATAATGTAGTAAGAGATTATATTTCAAATAATTGCTGTTCTTTTGAACTTTCTATTCATCAAAGAATCCTGAAAAATAAAATGTATGTCGGTTTCCACAAAAATATGAACACTGATAATAATCATAAATGTTTCTTGATCATCAGATCCTCATATTAGAGTGATTTCTGAAGGATCATGTGACACTGAAGACTGGAGTAATGATGCTGAAACTCAGCTTTGATCACAGGAATAAATTACACTTTACTGAATATTCACATAGAGAACAGGTGATTTACAATATTAGTAATTAGTATATTTAGTAATATTTCACTGTTTTTACTGTATTTTTGATCAAATAAATGCAGCCTTGGTGAGCAGAAGAGACTCTTACAGAAACAAAAAACTTTTGAATGGTCGTTTACGTTTGAGCTTTTTATGTGAGCTTATTGAGGGACTATGTATTTTGTAATTTAACAAATGCATTTGTGAAATTGCAGGAATGTTTGAAAGGAACTCCAGGCATGATTGGTGAGAAATGTGGAATCCAGTATTTACAGCAGTTCACTGGTGGTACAGTGTTTGTGGACTCTTCTACAGCACAACTGTGTTCTTTGGCTAGAGGCGTTGTGCATGATGAAACCTCGTGAAATACACACTTGTGTGTTTGTGTGGGATAAAATCAGACAATTATGAGCATCATCAGTGTTTGTGGCTCGTGCGTCTGTATTTCTGGCTGTAGACAGTAAAACCTGCAGCGATGAGAGAGAGTTTGTCATGTAAAGTTGCATCCTTTCAATTCAACTGTATTCAGAAAATAACTGGAATGAAAAATATAAGTATTAATCATAAACAGCATTTATTATTAATGCAAGCCTTAATTTATTTAAAGCAACACTAAGTAAGATTTTTTTACCTTAAAATAATGTTTTCAAAATCGTTTCAGTGGTTCATCAAATCGTGACATGGTGAAATGCACTTATGCCACCGCTGTGCGGTCCTTTATCTGATATATCCACACTATGTAAGATTGCCAGATCGGGTCGCGTTTCTGTAGTGCGAATGAGACATAAGAAAACTACAAATTTGACTTGCTTTACGGCAAGCGTTACAATTGCCGATAGGTGGAGCGTCCTCGACAGTAGACTACAACTAATGTAAGATACCTAGCAGCCGGGCAGCTTCTGAATTGTCATCATGATTCAAAAGCTGGTGGATAAACAGAGAGCATGTGCGTGCGACAGAAGGATGCGCTAGGCTAAATTATTTACGACAGCGGTAATGGACAATTCCACCTCCAACCTGTAGGGCGACCGCAGAGGAAAAGTTACTTGGTGTTGCTTTAATGTAAAATGTGTGAAATGTGCTTTACAAATAAACTTAAGCATACATTTATCGCGCATTCGGCGCCAATCTAATTGTTTTGCGTGTTTGATGTTAATTGGAGTATATCAGTCACAACATGTTTCAGATGAGAAAAAAACACAACTTATTTTTGGGAAAATGTAGTTCATTAGTCCGGTCATTAAGCTGGTGAAGTTCAGTCTCACTTCATAACATGCAGTTTCATCCCAGTTAAAATCATAGAAGGTTTTAAACGCAGCATCCACAGGGAAACTGGATCCATTAAGTGCGAAAGCAAACATCACATAACTGTCTTGAGACAATAACAGGCCGTTGAAGTCAGCCGTCTGGACCAGCTGTACACATAAATCTGAACATCAGCCGCAATGAATGAAGTCTAACGTGAGTGTGTGTTACATGTGTCTGTTCATGAATGTGTGATGTTCATATAAACCCTTGTGCACACCATTTTTCAAGACGTTTTAACGTGTCTTTGTGTTCATACCCAAGCGATTTCCACTGGCGATGCGCCGAGTGTACGTGCAAACTCACTCCCTGCAAGTAGATGGCGCTTATTTTAAAACAGAAACACCCTGGAACACAAGGTGGCGCTGCGCCGTCATGAAGTTCTTTGTGTTTGGACACAAAAGAGACCAGCATTAATCTTGCCTCGTTGCATCTTCTTCTTCGTCTACTTCCTCTTCGTCATCGTCTTTGTCCTCATGTGTTCTCGGCAAGAGCGTTCTGTGCTCGAGCGCCACCAGGCACTGTAACTTCAGCAGCTCCAGGCACGTGATCAGAAGCACCAATCTCATTGGTCAGCCAGTTTTTAACATGTCGCTTCAAACCAAAAAAACGTTATTTAATTTAAAATGATGCTTTTACGTTTGCCGTTTTGCTCGTCGGTGTGCAAACTCACATTGGTGCCCTTTGTTTAGTCCCGAGGCTAATTGTCCCGGTGTGCACGGCTGTAAGGGTGTGTGTGGTCTTCAGATGAGTGTTTGCTACGCTCTCTCTCTAACGTGTCTCTCTCAGCGGGTCTGAGTCTCACAGTGGCTGACAGCTGGTTAACTCTCGCTCCGTAATCATTTATTCACCGTAATAACACTGGAGTCGAACACACAGGCCCAATGACCACACACACACACACACACACCAGCTTTCTGTTTCAGTAGTACGTGAGCGCAAGAAGACCAGCTCATCATATCATGAGGTCTTAAAGAGCGAAGAACAACCACCGATTCCCTCTTTCCACCGTGAGAAACATCTCAAACAACCTTCACACACTCTTAGAAACAAAGCTTCTTTATCGGCATCGATGAATGAATAATCTTTCCGTCGCACAGAAGGTTCTTCACATTAATAAAGTAGTTCTTTTAAGAACGGACAACTGAAAGGTTCTTTAGGGTTCTTCAATTGCATCGCCGCTTTTGGATCCTTTCTTTCTAAGAGTGTACAGAACAAAAAAAGCCCTGAGAAACAAGTTTGACATGCTGATCATTTGATGAATCCCCATTTGAGGTCCTTTCAGCGAGGTCAAAGGTCAAACCCCGAGAGAACGACAGCAGACATAAAAATGTGTTGCCTGTACGGAGAACGAGAGAACGCCGATGCGATGCGAGCGCTCTGGGAAACGCTTCTCTAGGGTGCAGTTGCTGAGAGAGAAAGAGAAGATGTTCACGGTTAGAAGCTGTCAGAAGTATTTGACAGACCTTTGAGTTTTTGCCATGAAGAGAAACCAGCCAGAAAAGCTGATAATTGTCAGCCATTCAGATCCGGTATTTCATTAGAAGCTGGTTTGCATTTTGTTGGGAAGAGAAATGGTTTTGGCTTGTGTTTGATAGTCGTTGAATAAAAACATGATTTGATGGATAAAGTCGTCGGCGTCAGCCTTTATCAGCGCAGGTTTAATTGGACACGTTCAGTCAGAACGGGCAAAACATAATTATTATTCAAAGTGTGAATGATCCCGACAAATGGTTTTAAAGCAAACACAGTGAAGTAAAGGTTTGAGTTTTCCGTTTCCCCCGCTCGCAATCAGAGGATTCAACAGGCAAATGTGTTAAAACTGCTCAAGAGACGTGAAATGTGTTTTCAAAGAGCTAAATCCAGCAGATCTTACAGAAACATCTGCTGTCTGACGAGACACTTGTGCATTTACATCATTAAAGAGAGAGGGAGAGAGGGAGGGAGAGAGAGAGAGAGAGAGAGAGAGAGAGAGAGAGAGAGAGAGAGAGAGAGAGAGAGAGAGAGAGAGAGAGAGAGAGAGAGAGAGAGATAGAGAGAGAGAGAGAGAGAGAGGGAGAGAGAGAGAGAGAGAGAGAGAGAGAGAGAGATAGAGAGAGGGAGAGAGAGATAGAGAGAGAGATAGAGAGAGAGAGAGAGAGAGAGAGAGAGGGAGAGAGGGAGAGAGGGAGAGAGAGAGAGAGAGAGAGAGAGAGAGAGAGAGAGAGAGAGAGAGAGATAGAGAGAGAGAGAGAGAGAGAGAGAGAGGGAGAGAGAGAGAGAGAGAGATAGAGAGAGAGAGAGAGAGAGAGAGAGACAGCTGACGCCCACCTCCATCCTCCCCTCCACCACCAGGACGCCCAGATTCCCCTCCATCCTCCCCTCCACCACCAGGACGGCCCCTTCACCTCCATCCTCCCCACCACCACCAGGACGGCCCCTTCACCTCCATCCTCCCCAGCACCACCAGGACGCCCAGATTCCCCTCCATCCTCCCCTCCACCACCAGGACGGCCCCTTCACCTCCATCCTCCCCTCCACCACCAGGACGCCCAGATTCCCCTCCATCCTCCCCTCCACCACCAGGACGGCCCCTTCACCTCCATCCTCCCCACCAACACCAGGACGCCCACATTCCCCTCCATCCTCCCCACCACCATCAGGACGCCCAGATTCCCCTCCATCCTCCCCTCCACCACCAGGACGGCCCCTTCACCTCCATCCTCCCCACCACCACCAGGACGCCCACATTCCCCTCCATCCTCCCCACCACCATCAGGACGGCCCCTTCCCCTCCATCCTCCCCACCACCACCAGGACGCCCACATTCCCCTCCATCCTCCCCACCACCACCTCCACCCTCCCCACCACCACCAGGACGGCCCCTTCCCCTCCATCCTCCCCACCACCACCAGGACGGTCCCTTCACCTCCATTCTCCCCACCACCATCAGGACGGCTCCTTCCCCTCCATCCTCCCCTCCACCACCAGGACGGCCACATTCCCCTCCATCCTCCCCTCCACCACCAGGACGGCCCCTTCCCCTCCATCCTCCCCCCCACCACCAGGACGGTCCCTTCACCTCCATTCTCCCCTCCACCACCAGGACGGCCCCTTCCCCTCCATCCTCCCCACCACCACCAGGACGGCCCCTTCCCCTCCATCCTCCCCACCACCACCAGGACGGTCCCTTCACCTCCATTCTCCCCTCTACCATCAGGACGGCCCCTTCCCCTCCATCCTCCCCACCACCACCTCCATCCTCCCCACCACCACCAGGACGGTCCCTTCCCCTCCATCCTCCCCACCACCACCAGGATGGCCCCTTCCCCTCCATCCTCCCCACCACCACCAGGACGGTCCCTTCACCTCCATTCTCCCCTCCACCATCAGGACGGCTCCTTCCCCTCCATCCTCCCCTCCACCACCAGGACAGCCCCTTCCCCTCCATCCTCCCCACCACCATCAGGACGGGCCCTTCACCTCCATCCTCCCCTCTACCACCAGGACGGCCCCTTCACCTCCATCCATACTAGAATGTTTATAGTGCGTTACTCTTTTGTTCCTGTGTAGTTATTCATTAATGAAGGAACAGTATTATAAAGTGTTGCTGCACATTTTTGTTGATATTTTGCAGGGTCGACAGAGAGATTGTGGTTTTAGATCCGTTTTATTACACTGGGATTATTCTGGTCTTGGCAGGCGATGAGTTAGTTGTGTTTCAACTGCACTGTAAAGAAGCGTTTCCTCGCTAAAGACTCTCAGATTAGGAACCAGCGCAACCACAATAACTCCTTAATCCAGTCTCTTTCTCTCCTTTCTCCTTTCTTTCTGTTTCTCCTCGGGAAAACCTCTCTCTGTCTCTCTCTCTCTCTCTCTGTCTCTCTCTCTCTCTCTCTCTCTCTCTCGCCCGCGCCCGCCGTCAGGTCACTATATCGGTGGATGGTATTCTGACCACCACCGGTTACACGCAGGAGGATTACACCATGCTGGGATCCGATGACTTCTTCTACATCGGAGGAAGCCCGAACACAGCGGATCTGCCTGGATCTCCGGTCAGCAACAACTTCATGGGCTGCCTGAAAGATGTGAGTCAGAAAACACTCATTAAAGCGGATACGAACAATCTTAACTCTCTCTCTCTCTCTCTCTCTCTCCCTCTCTCTCTCTTTAATGATGTAGTTAAGACTCGGCATTAATCAAAACTTTTTTGTGCAATTAATCACGATTAATCGCATACTCATCATTACAAAGAAACTGTAACACAATGATTTAGACATCCAATTTTGAAGTAGAAAAGCTCAAATAATAGTTTGTTTTAGAACACACTCCACTAATCTTTGTTTTATTTACAGTATGTGTTGTTTTTGTTTGTTTGAGCAGTGTGAGCTCAACCAATGTTGTGATTTTGGGGGCGGAGCTATCTGTTTGAATGACAACAGATGTTTTTAAATTCTGTTTCCCAGACAGCAACATACTGTCGGCCTAGATCTGGCCCACATCTGGGCCGTGTGCAATCCATGTGTACCGGATGTGGGCTGGATCTGGGCCGACAATATGTTTCTGTCTGGGTTTGCTCTATACTGTAAAAAGAAAGAAAGAAAGAAAGAAATCAGATTAATGTCACATTTAAATCAATGTGTTACTTGCCATTTCTTTGTAATTATTTGTGAAATTTAATTTTGTGAGCGAAAATTTGTATACACCAATTTACTTTTGCATCAACTCAGATCAATGAGGGCTATGATCAATCTAAAAAAAAAAAAACTGTGCTAACTAAAAGAAAACAAGTTGACAAAAAGTCTAAAAAGTACAAAACTATTATCAAAATGATTATTTTGAAAGTTTTTTTACCCCGTTCGAGCAAAGTCAGAAAGATGTAGTTCAAGGCAATAACATTTACAAAGCTTTTTTGGGAAAAAGAAAATCCTCTGGGTCAAAACAAGGCCTTTAGAAATACAGAGACGGCACACTCATATTACTCACGAATGGGAGAAAGTCAAGTCACCTTCATTTATATAGCGCTTTTAACAAAATAGATTGTTTCAAAGCAGCTTTACAGTGATAATAGGAAATAATAGATCAATAATATTGTTGAATATTAAAGTAAATGTGCAACACACAAAATTGTGCAACACACAATATGGCGGAATAAGTCCTGCCTTCTAAATAAAAGAACCAATGGCTGATTGATTAAATTCATCGTCACTGCAGCTGCCATTAGATGTTAGATGCCGAGTGAACAGACTTTCCTTTGTATTACTGTAACACCCCAGACAGCAACATAGTGTCGGCCCAGATCCGGCCCACATCCGGGCCGTGTGCAATCCAAGTGTACCAGATGTGGGCCCGATCTGGGCCGTGTGGAATCCCAGTGTGCCGGATGTGGGCCGGATCTGGGCAGACACTATGTTGCTGTCTGGGAAAGCATGAGGTTAATGAACTGCACTGACGCCCCCTGCAGGTCGTCTACAAGAACAACGACTTCAAGCTGGAGCTGTCCCGCCTGGCCATCGAGAGAGACCCCAAGATCAGTCTGCACGGCGACCTGGTGTTCCGGTGCGAGGACGTGGCGGCCCTCGACCCCGTGACCTTCGAGACGGCCGAGTCCTACATTGCCCTGCCGCGCTGGGACACCAAGAAGACCAGCTCCATCTCCTTCGACTTCCGCACCACCGAGCCCAGCGGACTCCTGCTGTTCAGCCACGGGAAACCCCAGAGCTCGCAGGAGCAGCGGCCGGCCCGTGAGGTGAAGACCGATTACTTCGCCATGGAGCTGCTGGACGGGTTCCTGTACCTGCTGATGGACATGGGCTCTGGGAGCATCAAACTCAAGACCAGCAACAAGAAGGTCAACGACGGTGAATGGTGCCACGTGGACTTCCAAAGAGAAGGACGTAGAGGTGAGGAAAACCGCGGGCACAGATATGTCCAAGAGCTGTGCAATGATAATAATAACATGCTGAGATTCACTACATACTTTACACTCTAAAAAACACTGGGTTAAAAACAACCCAAATTGGGTTGTTTATTTAACCCTGCATAGTTGAGTAATTTTTACTTTAATACTAGATTTTTTTCTTTTAAAAGGAGCTAATTACCCTCCTCCCTCCCCAGCTCCTCTCGTTTCTCAGGAGCTAATTACCCTCCTCCATCCCCAGTTCCTCTCGTTTCTCAGGAGCTGATTACCCTCCCCAGCTCCTCTCGTTTCTCAGGAGCTAATTACCCTCCTCCATCCCCAGTTCCTCTCGTTTCTCAGGAGCTGATTACCCTCCTCCATCCCCAGTTCCTCTCGTTTCTCAGGAGCTAATTACCCTCCTCCATCCCCAGTTCCTCTCGTTTCTCAGGAGCTGATTACCCTCCTCCCTCCCCAGCTCCTCTCGTTTCTCAGGAGCTGATTACCCTCCCCAGCTCCTCTCGTTTCTCAGGAGCTGATTACCCTCCTCCATCCCCAGCTCCACTCGTTTCTCAGGAGCTGATTACCCTCCTCCATCCCCAGCTCCTCTCGTTTCTCAGGAGCTGATTACCCTCCCCAGCTCCTCTCGTTTCTCAGGAGCTGATTACCCTCCTCCTTCCCCAGCTCCTCTCGTTTCTCAGGAGCTGATTGCCCTCCTCCATCCCCAGCTCCACTCGTTTCTCAGGAGCTAATTACTAGGGATGCACCGAATCCAGATTTGTGGGGTTCGGCCGAATACCGAATCCACTGGTTAAGATTCTGCCGAATCCGAAACCGAATACCGAATCCTACTCTCATCCTCAGTCCATTAACACAGTAAACACATTAATGAAGTAAACAAAGTGGATTTTTCATTTTATTTTATTACTGTAAATAATAAACACTACTTTTACTTTTATAACTGTAAAAAAAAAGAAAAAGAATAAGCAACATTATGCATTTTAACAGCGGCGATGTTGTGTAGCCTGTTGTTTCCTTGCCACCATGAGACAAATCGGCATTGCAAATTGAACATGTAGCTCGACTTGAATTGCCTTCTTTTCACTGAAAGTACTGCCAAACAACACTTTTTCTGCTCACGAGTTCCATTTTCACTTTCTCACAGCCTACTGCATTCGAACGGTGCACCTACTGTAATGAGTGGAAATAAGGTGTGGCCCCTTTAAGAACTGCGCGCTCCCTGTTGAACTGTCTGCAGTCTGTATTGTATGTGCCGTGCGCCTCGAACACATGCCCATGTATGCGGGTTATTTCTGTTTGATGCTCATGCTTATTTTGTTAAGTAACGCTGTGGATGGTAGAACGTGTGACAGACAGTTACACAAGTTCGATTGTGGAATAAAGTGCGAGTTGTGAGATGCCAATCGCCTCCGTGAGTCTGTCTGTCCTCTGCAATAACTTTAGCTGTGAGCTATCCATATTTTTCTTCCTGACACAACGCGTTACACTACAGGCTTGTTCGACTTGAACCGGCGCTGCACACAGACAGATCAGTTTATGACATCAAACTACCGCGAGAGCAATTCAAAAGCATAAGGAGCCGTCTGCTCTCTATTCGTTCACGCGGTACTTTGATGTCATTCACTGATCGGTGACTTCGATGTAGCGCGCGTAGTGCAAGCCTAGGGTTCGGTTCGGTGAAAAAAAATTCTGAGGTTCGGCAGAAACCGAACCCGGTTAAAAAGCCCAATATTCGTCCGAATCCGAATCCGAATCCTGGATTCGGTGCATCCCTACTAATTACCCTCCTCCCTCCCCAGCTCCTCTCGTTTCTCAGGAGTTGATTACCCTCCTCCATCCCCAGCTCCTCTCGTTTCTCAGGAGCTGATTACCCTCCTCCCTCCCCAGCTCCACTCGTTTCTCAGGAGCTGATTACCCTCCTCCCTCCCCAGCTCCTCTCGTTTCTCAGGAGCTGATTACCCTCCTCCCTCCCCAGCTCCACTCGTTTCTCAGGAGCTGATTACCCTCCTCCATCCCCAGCTCCTCTCGTTTCTCAGGAGCTGATTACCCTCCTCCCTCCCCAGCTCCACTCGTTTCTCAGGAGCTGATTACCCTCCTCCCTCCCCAGCTCCACTCGTTTCTCAGGAGCTGATTACCCTCCTCCATCCCCAGCTCCACTCGTTTCTCAGGAGCTGATTACCCTCCTCCATCCCCAGCTCCTCTCGTTTCTCAGGAGCTGATTACCCTCCCCAGCTCCTCTCGTTTCTCAGGAGCTGATTACCCTCCTCCTTCCCCAGCTCCTCTCGTTTCTCAGGAGCTGATTACCCTCCTCCCTCCCCAGCTCCTCTCGTTTCTCAGGAGCTAATTACCCTCCTCCATCCCCAGCTCCTCTCGTTTCTCAGGAGCTGATTACCCTCCTCCCTCCCCAGCTCCACTCGTTTCTCAGGAGCTGATTACCCTCCTCCCTCCCCAGCTCAACTCGTTTCTCAGGAGCTGATTACCCTCCTCCCTCCCCAGCTCCTCTCGTTTCTCAGGAGCTAATTACCCTCCTCCATCCCCAGCTCCTCTCGTTTCTCAGGAGCTGATTACCCTCCTCCCTCCCCAGCTCCACTCGTTTCTCAGGAGCTGATTACCCTCCTCCCTCCCCAGCTCCACTCGTTTATCAGGAGCTGATTACCCTGCTCCCTCCCCAGCTCCTCTCGTTTCTCAGGAGCTAATTACCCTCCTCCATCCCCAGCTCCTCTCGTTTCTCAGGAGCTGATTACCCTCCTCCCTCCCCAGCTCCTCTCATTTCTCAGGAGCTGATTACCCTCCTCCCTCCCCAGCTCCACTCGTTTCTCAGGAGCTGATTACCCTCCTCCCTCCCCAGCTCCTCTCGTTTCTCAGGAGCTAATTACCCTCCTCCATCCCCAGCTCCTCTCGTTTCTCAGGAGCTGATTACCCTCCTCCCTCCCCAGCTCCACTCGTTTCTCAGGAGCTGATTACCCTCCTCCATCCCCAGCTCCTCTCGTTTCTCAGGAGCTGATTACCCTCATCCCTCTACAGCTCCTCTCGTTTCTCAGGAGCTGATTACCCTCCTCCATCCCCAGCTCCTCTCGTTTCTCAGTAGCTGATTACCCTCCTCACTCCCCAGCTCCTCTCGTTTCTCAGGAGCTAATTACCCTACTCCATCCCCAGCTCCTCTCGTTTCTCAGGAGCTGATTACCCTCCTCCCTCCCCAGCTCCACTCGTTTCTCAGGAGCTGATTACCCTCCTCCCTCCCCAGCTCCTCTCGTTTCTCAGGAGCTGATTACCCTCCTGACTCCCCAGCTCCACCTTTCGTCAGTCAGGATTCGGCATTCTGATTCCCCTTGAATCAGACTAAGTTCTCGATTTATGTTGTAAATTAAAATATTGGCATTAATGATATCTGCAATACATTCATGTTGGTTCTGTTCTGTTTACCCTAAACGGCCATTCACACCAAGAAAGATAACTATAAAGATAACCAAAACAGTAACTATATTTGCGTCCACACCAACAAACGATAACCGTGCATTTATTCTAAGCACCGCGCGCTGTGGTTTCAAAGTGTTTACAATGTCATTGAACATGTTTTTTCTGTTTATGTTGCATTTACAAGCTTTAACCAGCAAATGTCCTCAGCATGCTATGTTTTGAGTGAAGCTAGTGTAATAGATCTAATAATCTAACAGTGAATTTAGCCGACGTAGTCAATATAGTGGAATAAAAACAACGCATAGTCTTTTTCACCGGATCTTTAAAGAAGCAAGACAATGTTGTGGAAACGAGCGCTGGATACACCTAAAACTTCTCACCATTTATTCCGAGGGTATGACGATTGTTTTCCATATCCATTTTCTTGAAAAGGGGTTTGACTTGTCAAACAGTGGTGGGTTTATCTGGACCTCGGCGATTAACTTCTCCAAAATGTCGTCTGCTATTTAAAATGGACGAGTCCTTAAGTTAAAGTGGATTCTGATAGGCTGTCAGTGTTTTTTCGTTCAACAGCTGAAAAAAAATCGTTCCGATAGTGATCCCAACGATATCGTTCCTCATATCTTTATCATTATAGCTGTGGTGTGAACTCTGCTATTTTTTAATATGGAGAACGATTTTTAAAACTATATATTTATTGTAATCGTCCTTGGTGTGAACAAGCCTTAAGGGGGGTTATTGCTGCTCTCCTGCTCTTATCCATGCTAGCCTGCCCAGAACAGAACCAGACCGCCAATCATAACTGTATGCTAATTGTCAATCATCTTTGACGATAGTGGTCTTCACAGAAATGGTAAGTGTTTGATGTTTTCCTGCATCACTAGCCAACATCAGAGAACCGTATATATTTCAAGCCAATGTCAAAGGTGTTCGGCTGACTGAAAGCTTTGGGAATCCCTGATCTCGAGGATTCACTCCTGCAGTCATCGCTCCTAAAGCGTGTCCAACGAGACGCAGCGATGCCAAAGGCGGCATCCATTTGCTGTAATTGGCTAATCGGGTGTAAGACTAGAGGAGGTGTGTGTGAGTCCTGTGGGGAAGAAACTCCAGCACTTCTGTAATTGCAGTTTAATAGACAATTAAGAGCAGGTCATAAATCTCTCCGATCTACCGAGAGGCTCACACTAACACAGATCGCTCACACACGTCGTCTTCTTCTCCTTGTCAGGCTCCATCTCGGTCAACAGCCGCTCGATCCCCTTCAGCTCAAACGAGGGCAGTGAGATCCTGGACCTGGACAGTGACATGTTCCTGGGCGGTTTACCGGAGCCGCGACAGGGCCTGATCCTTCCCCCCGAGGTGTGGACCGCGCTGCTAAACTACGGCTATGTGGGCTGTGTGCGCGACCTGTTCATCGACGGGAAGAGCCGAGACGTGCGGCGTCTGGCGGAGATCCAAAGCGTGCCGGGCGTCAGCAGCTTCTGCACGCGCGAGCTCCAGAAGAGGTGCAGCAGCGCCCCCTGCAGTAACGGAGGACAGTGCAAGGAGGGCTGGAACCGCTACATCTGCGACTGCACCGGCACCGGGTTCCTGGGCAGCAACTGCGACATCGGTAAGCCTGGACACACAAACACACAAGCAGATATTATGTAGTTACGGACTGTTTTTGCCCTGCTGACTTTTTTACAGGCCCCACAACAAACCAAAAAAAGCAATAATTAATTCATAAAAATAAATAATTTAATTAAAATATATATATTCAGGGTCTAAGACTAACTTTTTGCCACACCTGCCAATGGCCTGAGTCTTCAGAGAATAAAAACAGGTCATAAAAGCAGGCATTAATGACACCAGAATTTTAGATACCAGTGAAAATGAACAATTCTCTATTCCAATTTCGATTCCACAGCTAAAACTACTAGCCTAACTAATATAAATTTAAAACAATATTAAAGCCAAGTAAAGAGTCAGTAATAAAATAAGAACAAATAATCATAAAGGCACAAATAAATACAATAGAACAAAGATACAAATTAAATGGACAGCTCTTTTCAGGTTTTTGAGGTCTGACAGTAATAGCAATAGCAACTTTATGTATATAGCACAGTTAAAACAACACAAGGTGACCAGTGTGCTTTACTATGTCACAGAAAAAAAGAAGAGAAAAGAGCATCACATAGGCAACACGTATAATAAAATTGTCACTGATTAAAAGCTATTGAAAACAGATGTTTTAATTTGTCCTCTAAAATCCTGTACAGTTGCAGTGTCTCTAATATGTTCAGGCAAACTGTGCCAGAGTTCAGGCGCAATCTCCTCTTTTACTCAGATGTGTCCTGGGAATTCGGAGTAACTTCTGAGTCGCTGATCTCAAAGTTGGTCCAGTCTGATGTTCAGATAGGAGATCTGAGAGATAGGCCGGTGCGAGACCAATAACAGAAGTTTCAAGGCCTTTAAAAGTCAAACATGATTTCACCTTTGCTAGATTGCGTAAGTGAAAGAAACTTGACTTTACGTCATCATTTATCTGTTTGTCCAGTTTTAGAGAGCTGTCAATATACACACCTAGATTTCAAACACATGTTTTGACGTGAGGTGACAGATCTTATAACCTTGTCTTCTAATAAATACGGTTGTTATGACATTAACACATTAGATACCAGTGGAATTTCACAATTCAGTTTGAATACTGGAATCAGTGTAACTAATGTATAGTAATTTCCATTTCCATTACTTATCAAACATTATTAAAAGACAAGTAAACAAATTACAAGCAATAGCACAAATAAATACAATAGGACAAAGATACAGCATAAGCTTTAAAGTCATCATGAAACACAAGTATTTTCTTCCCTGTTGTCCCAAATGTGGGCGGGGCTTGATCGTGTCTGTGGGGAGTTGATTGGATGGTTGTGGTTTGCTATTGGCTGATCTCATGTGAGTGACAGCTTATAGCCCCGCCCACATCATCAGAGGAGAGAAGAGATGCTGCAAGAGGAACTGATTCTCATTCAAGATTATTAACACAATAATGATGATGTGCACCCGGACATCATTTATGATAAACACTGTAATATTCCACAACAAGCACAAGAGTGATGTGTGTGTCTCGTTCTCACTCAGCCTGACCCGTGTGAATCTGTAGCCTCTTTCAGCGGTTATATTTAGCGTCCGCGAGGCTTTTATCAGAGTCCTGCGCCTCGTTTCCCGCGGCCTCGCTCCGTCAGCGGCTCGCCGTGTGTCGGGTCCTCGCTCGTGTCTGGAGACGCACCGGCGCAGTGATGCTCAGCACGAGCATCTGTGGTGCTTTACGACACCGGCTGGAGATAAAGCTGCTCGTGTCTGATATCAGACGAGACCGCTGCGCTCAAGGGCCCACACACATCTCATCTCTCAGGGTGCATTGCTCATGTTTATAGCAGGAACAGGTGGGTGTTTAGTAGTGTGTTGGAGAAACACTGTAAGAGAAGCCCGTTTGTTTTATTAAACATTTTTATTTTCATCTTTTTAACAGCCAGATGTTGTGTTGTAAAGTAAAAGCTGTTTGTGTCATGTGTTTCTGGATCTGTGTGATTATCAGCAGTTTTACAGCAGCGCTTCACTGCCACCAAGTGTCAGCAGGACAGCATTACACATCACAACAGAGGACATGATTAATGTGTGTGCACTGAGAACAAGAGAGTCTGTGGTGAAGGAAATGCTACAGGAAAAAAACAAATGTAATTTCTACATGAAAAAGTTAGTTCAGGGAAGAATAAAAAAAAAAGTAAATCCTATATTAGTACTCAATTCAAGCTTGTAGAAATGAAAGCTTAAATATCAACATCAAGTAAAACCTACTCAACTGTTCTAATACTGGTGTTCCCATCATGCACTGGGGCATGAATAATTAATAAGGTTGATTTGGCACTGTTTTCCAGCTGTTTTTACCCCGTTTTATCGTTGCTTTTGTTGTTAGGTTTGGCAACTTGTCATTTTGTGACATCTGGAGTAAATCATCTAATATGATCAAGAAGATTTAACTTGATGATAACAGGTAATCCAGACAGCAACATAGTGTGGAATCCATGTGTACCGGATGTGAGCCGGATCTGGGCCGACACTGTGCTGCTGTCTGGGAATAGTAGCAGTAAAATTTACTTAAAATGTGTTAGTGCAAATTGTTTTACGTGGCTTTTATCAAGTAAATCCTACAAGTTATTTTGGTAACACTTTACTTGAAGGGGTGTGCATAAGACTGACATGACACCTTCATAACCATGACATGACATATGTAATGAATATGAAGTAGGGTTTATGCATGTTTATGACAACTGTCATTAAGTGTCTTTCGCTCAATAATGACATTTTGAATGCAAATATGACATTGTTTATGACACCTTGACATAAACCATAACATCATAACCTGTCAGTGTCTTTGTCATGACAACTTGACATTAAATTAAGTTAAACTGTCATGTGGTTGGTTTTGACACTGGCTGTCATGAGGCATTATAACTGTGTCATGAATATTTTTCGTGACCTCAACTACAGTGGTACAAATTGAATTTGTCATTAAACAGTTATAATGGCTTTATGACAGCCAATGTCAACACCAACCACCTGACAGTTTAATGTAATTTTAACCAATAAAGCTAAGTGGTTTCTTAAGTTTGATAATTAATCTGCTATGTCATGTTTATGACAGGTTGTGTTGTCTTAGCAATGTCAAGTTGTCATGACACTGACAGGTTATGATGTATTGGTTTATGTCAAGGTGTCATAACAAAGACATCTCAAACAATGTCATATTTGCATTAAAAATGTCATAATTGAGCGAATGACACTTAATGACAGTTGTCACAAACATGCATAAACCCTACTTCATATTCATGACATATGTCATGTCATGATTATGAAGGTGTCATGTTAGTCTTATGCACACCCCTTCAAGTAAAGTGTTACCATTATTTTTTTCAGTGCAGTGGACGCCACGTTTGTCACACCTGTCACATGTGTGTGTGTGTGTGTGTGTGTGTGTGTGTGTGTGTGTGTGTCTCCACAGAGGCCACAGTGTTGAGTTACGACGGCAGCATGTATCTGAAGATCCTCATGCCCGGCTCCATGCACACGGAGGCGGAGGACGTGTCCCTGCGCTTCATGTCCCAGCGAGCGTTCGGGATCCTGATGGCCACCACCTCCAGAGAGTCTGCCGACACACTGAGGCTCGAGCTGGACGGAGGACGGGTCAAGCTCACCGTCAACCTCGGTAACCTGCCGTCTCTCTCCTCTCCTCTTCTCTCCGCTGTCGTGTCATCTCTGTCAGACGGGGCTCGCTCTGCCTGAAGATCTCTCCGTCCACCAGCAGAGGGCGACAGAACACTTCTAGTCTTCTGGAGGGATTGATTGGAAATGTCACAAAAAAAGAAAAGAAAACACAAAATCAAAAAAAGAAAGAAACAAAGGGGAAAAAATACAATAATAAAATATAAAAAAAGAAGAAAATGTCCAAACTACTCCAGTGTATTCACTTGAGGAGTGGGTACCACTTTATTTTGATGGTCTCTTTTGAACACTCTGTCGACTGTAAGTTTGCATCTACATGTCAGCTAGCTCTCATTAGAGTATTAGTGGACTCTGCTTATTTCTGATAACTCTTTATTGTGATGCTCCTCAAACAGACATTATACTGACTATACGTGACTCTGAAAGTACATGTCAACTTATTCTAACCCTAACCCCACCAGTCTGCTACTACTCTACTAATGCTCTACTGAGAGTTATACAGGTGCAACTTTACTTATAGTCAACAGAATGTGTTAAAGGGACCGAGAAGTGTAATACTGTGTAAGATATTGGGTGTCATTCACTCTCTGAGATCTGCGTACGGACCCTTTCATGCTTCTTTTGTTCTAAAATGTATTATAAAATTAGGAAAAAATGACCTCTCTGGTGGACGGGGGCACAGGGCAGCGGTGCATTCTGGGAAATCACACGGTGGAAGAGAAACTCGATCATCTCTCTCTCTCTCTCTCTCTCTCTCTCTCTCTCTCTCTCTCTCTCTCTCTCTCTCTCTCTCTCTCTCTCTCTCTCATTCCCCCGGACTCTTCCGTCCCTTCAACGCGTGTCTGTCTGCGACCCCGAAGCCAACAGCCCGAGAGACCGGCTCCTGCCACACACACACACACACACACCAGTCTTTCATCTCTGACGTCTAATTACCTTTAGCTCCACAGATTCAGAGTTCAGTGATAAAGCCTGTTAACTCTTTATTATTCCCCTCACACATTCCAGTAATCATCATTCGAAAGCTTAATCTGGCCCACATCCGGTACACATGGATCACACACAGTCCAGATGTGGGCCGGATCTGGGCACACACTAGGTTGCTGTCTGGGAACTCACTTTAAAACTGTTCAGCGGCTCAATTTTTGTGATATCAAAAAATGGATGACACTGTAAAAAAAGACGGAGCTTCTCATCTTTCACTGGAGGACGGAAATAAAGGCTTAAACTCCCTCACTGTGTCATTCCGACAGCCTTATATCTGTGTGTGTGTGTGTGTGTGCCGTGAGCCGATCCCTGGCTGTTTGCTCACACTATTCTGTAGCGGTTGACACACACTGAGACACACCTCAGCCTGCAGTTACACCTCTGACCAGCAGGGGGAGACAGAGGCCTGTGTGTGTGTGTGTGTGTGTGTGTGTGTGTGTGTGTGACGGCTGAGGTGTGCAGAGAACCCTTTCCCTCTGTTCCCAGCTGAAGATGATCCCTCTCCTCCGGCTTTACTGATGGACTTTATAAATCAGGAGCAAATCACACTTATATCATGACTGCTTCAGTCTAGCTGAAATATTACTAACAATATCAAAGTTATTATACTGTTTACTTGATAAAATCAGGTCAGATTTGACAGCAGAAAGACACGTGAAGCTCTGTTGATCATTCAGAAATGTATGTTTCAAATATGATACAGTAGGATTTACATGAATTAACAATGAATTTTAGTGACTCTCTTTAACAAAGATGATACTTAAATAACTAACGGGATTGTAGGTATTATGGGCTCAGACCGCCGGAGGAGCGGATCACTGGTCGGGAAGGGCATCTCTGACTCGTGTGTGTCCCCGGATGGTGCTCTGATCATCAGATGTCTGCAGAATGAACTTTGAAGGATGTGAAATGTTTTCTGTCTCTCTCTGTCTTTTCTTTAATTTGATCTCACCATCTCACTCTCTCTCCCACCAGACTGTATCAGGATAGACTGTAACCTCAGTAAGTGGTTCAACTCATTTATTCTGCCTTCAACACTCACTCACTCACACACACACACACACACACACACACACACACACACACACACACACACACACACACACACACACACTGTTAGGGGTCCAGGAGTCGGAAGTGGAGTCAATTTAAGATAATAATAAATTGAAGAAACATTTTGCTGAAGATAGTTAGCAGTTTCATCAGCAGAAGTTCAGCTTCAAGACTCACAAGGAGTTCGTAGGCTATAACCCCGCTTACAGTTACACAGATCCCAGCAGTGATACCCTTCACCAAGGTCTACGCTACGTCCTTGCTTCAGGTTCTTTCTTTGTTTGTAGCCAGTCAAGTTGTTGTTTAACTTGCCAATCGGTATCAAAATCCTGACTACCCATTTTCCTAATAATTTTTGCAAATCTCTTTTTCAGAGCAGAGCTGCTTACAGCATTTCCTCTCTTCTCGCTCACTATTTATACCAGGACTGATCAGGTTACTCAATCTGTCTGCCATATCTTAATCACGCTACAAACTCACCTGAAGTTATTTTGCAGAGATGGAGGCGGTGATCTCTGCCTGATGAAAAACAAGTGTAGCCTCAGTTCTGGCGGGTCACGTTAGTCAAGCTTGCATCAGTGACTCTCAGCTGGTCCACGTCTACCTATAGAAATACGACGCCTATCACTGTATACATACATAATATAAGCTCCTTCAGTATTATCAGCAACTATCGCGTTTCTCAAGAGTGAATTACCCTCCTCCCTCCCCAGCTCCTCTCATTTCTCAGGAGCTAATTACCCTCCTCCCTCCCCAGCTCCACTCATTTCTCAGGAGCTGATTACCCTCCTCCCTCCCCAGCTCCTCTCGTTTCTCAGGAGCGGATTACCCTCCTCCCTCCCCAGCTCCTCTTGTTTCTCAGGAGCTAATTACCCTCCTCCCTCCCCAGCTCCTCTCGTTTCTCAGGAGCTGATTACCCTCCTCCCTCCCCAGTTCCTCTCGTTTCTCAGGAGCTGATTACCCTCCTCCATCCCCAGCTCCTCTCGTTTCTCAGGAGCTGATTACCCTCCTCCCTCCCCAGCTCCTCTCGTTTCTCAGGAGATAATTACCCTCCTCCCTCCCCAGCTCCTCTCGTTTCTCAGGAGCTGATTACCCTCCTCCCTCCCCAGCTCCTCTCGTTTCTCAGGAGCTAATTACCCTCCTCCCTCCCCAGCTCCTCTCATTTCTCAGGAGCTGATTACCCTCCTCCATCCCCAGCTCCTCTCGTTTCTCAGGAGCTGATTACCCTCCTCCCTCCCCATCTCCTCTCGTTTCTCAGGAGCTGATTACCCTCCTCCATCCCCAGCTCCTCTCATTTCTCAGGAGCTGATTACCCTCCTCCCTCCCCAGTTCCTCTCGTTTCTCAGGAGCTGATTACCCTCCTCCCTCCCCAGTTCCTCTCGTTTCTCAGGAGCTGATTACCCTCCTCCATCCCCAGCTCCTCTCGTTTCTCAGGAGCTGATTACCCTCCTCCATCCCCAGCTCCTCTCGTTTCTCAGGAGCTGATTACCCTCCTCCCTCCCCAGCTCCTCTCGTTTCTCAGGAGATAATTACCCTCCTCCCTCCCCAGCTCCTCTCGTTTCTCAGGAGCTGATTACCCTCCTCCCTCCCCAGCTCCTCTCGTTTCTCAGTAGCTGATTACCCTCCTCCCTCCCCAGCTCCTCCCGTTTTCTCAGGAGCTAATTACCCTCCTCCCTCCCCAGCTCCTCTCATTTCTCAGGAGCTGATTACCCTCCTCCATCCCCAGCTTCTCTCGTTTCTCATTAGGCTACAACAACCGTGTTACTACACTCTGCTAGTGGGGGTGCCTATCCTCCAGCACGGCCTGTCCGAGACATACTCATGATATGCTTTTCGTGCTCACACTCAAAAGTTTCCAACTTCTAAGTGCATTACACTCTGTCCTCATGGGGTTATAGCATGGCCGGTCTTCGTGACGTAATCACTACAGGCCCCCAGGCTCCCACTCAAGAGTGTAAAGTGTTATCACTCTCCCTTTTCTCAACCTCTTCCACCCAGACAGTCCTATTAAAATAATAAAATCTTTCTACCTTGTTTGTTGATTAGCCAGGGATGTCACCAAATAATAATTCCCCTTATTCTCCACCATTAACTGTTTAATTTACAGTTAAAGACCCAAGGACCAGACATGATTAATTAAGACCAGGGGCCCTATCTTGCACTCGGCGCAAATGACTTTGTACACTGACGCATGTATCATTCCTATTTTGCACCCGCGCAAAGCGGGCTTTTCCCTCCACAGACACACGTCGGTTAACTAAGAAATACACTTGCGCTCCCCGGGGCGGTTCAGCGCAAAGAGGAGGCGTGGTCCGGCGCAAACTTTCCCTCATGCTATTTTGCTGTTCTATAAAACAATTGCGCCACTGACCAGAAAAAAACTAGTCTAAAGTCAGTGGCGCGTTGTTCATTATGCTATTTTAAGGGCGCATGCTTGGCCATAATCAATGTAGCGTGTGCACAACGCGCATACACTCTGATTCTCTCATCTAAGCAGCAGTTTTCATTTTTGCAAATCATACATTATTACGATAGATAGATAGATAGATAGATAGATAGATAGATAGATAGATAGATAGATAGATAGATAGATAGATAGATAGACAATTTATTATAAAAGCATACATGTACCTTACACATTTACCCAAATTATCATACGCCTGTTTAACAGAAGTTAATTTGGGTGGGTTTCTCCATCCCCAATGTCTCTTCTCTGTGTTTTACGGCTCTGACAAGAACGTTGCTCTCCTCGGCTGTGAACCGCTCCTGGCGCGCGCCTGGCAAATTCGCCGTTATAATAGGAATCCGCTTTAGAACTAGCGCACCTGCTCTTAAAGGGAATGTGAGATGACGCTCTGATTGGTTTATTTCACGTTACGCCCAAACCACACCTATGAATAATGAAGCTATTTCAGACCAACCCCTTTTAGATTTGCGCCTGGCGCAAGAGGCATTTATCCCGCCGGGAAAATAGCAACAGCGCCGGGATCCGCCCACAGAGTTACTTGAGCTTTGCGCTTTGACACTTGCGTTTCAGATCGTTAAAATAGGGCCCCAGGAGTCAGAAGTGCAGTCAATTTAAGACAAGAGTCAGAATTATAATAAATTGAAGAAGTTTTACTGAGGATAGTTTGCAGTTTTATCAGCAGAAGTTCAGCTTCAAGTTCGTAGGCTGCCCTCGTTACAGTTACAAAGATCACCAGTTATACCCTTCACCAAGGTCTACGCTATGTCCTTGCTTCAGGTTGAATGATTCTGATTGGCTAAGAAATAGATAAACATAGTAAATTTACACACATAAACAAATAGACTGAAGCATATCTCCATCGATTATGCGGCTGACATTCGGACCCTGAAGTTAGGCACGTCGTGACCTTCCAGGTCGCAGCTCTGCGTTTCTAGTCGCCTAGAACAACATGATGAAGAAAACAATTCAGTCCATCTCCAATAATGCCAATCGTTCCTTAACCTGTAACCAAGAATACTAACACACACACACACACACAGAGAGAGAGAGAGAGAGAGAGAGACACACACACACACACACACACATACTCTATCTCTCTCTCTCTCTGTCACTCTCTCTCTCTCTCTCTCTCTCTCTCTCTCTCTCTCTCTCTCTCTCTCTCTCTCTCTCTCTCACACACACACACACACACACACACACACACACACTCTGAGGTGATAAACTGTTATGTCATGCTGTGTTTTGACGTTGCAGGTAAGTGTGTTGTGTGTTGGAGGAGATATCTGAGCGTGTGTGAGACTCATCATGCACACACAACAGGTGTATCTGCTATGTGATACACACACACACACTACATGTGTATCTGCTATGTGATACACACACACACACACACACTACATGTGTATCTGCTATGTGACACACATACACACACACACTACATGTGTATCTGCTATGTGACACACACACACACACACACACACACTACAGGTGTATCTGCTATGTGGCACACACACACACACACACACACACACACACACACACACACACACACACACACACACACACACACTCTCTACAGGTGTATCTGATATGTGATACACACACACACACTCTCTACAGGTGTATCTGCTATGTGGCACACACACACACACACACACACTCTCTACAGGTGTATCTGCTATGTGGCACACACACACACACACACACACACACACACACACACTACAGGTGTATCTGCTATGTGGCACACACACACACACACACACACTCTCTACAGGTGTATCTGATATGTGACACACACACACACACACACACACACTCTCTACAGGTGTATCTGATATGTGATACATACACACACACACACTCTCTACAGGTGTATCTGATATGTGATACACACACACACACACTACAGGTGTATCTGCTATGTGACACACACACACACACACACACACACACACACACACACACACACTCTACAGGTGTATCTGATATGTGATACACACACACACACACTACAGGTGTATCTGCTATGTGACACACACACACACACACACACACACACACACACACACACACACACACACTGCAGGTGTATCTGATATGTGATACACACACACACACACACACTACAGGTGTATCTGCTATGTGACACACACACACACACACACACACTGCAGGTGTATCTGCTATGTGACACACACACACACACACACACACACACACACACACACACTACAGGTGTATCTGATATGTGATACACACACACACACACACACACACACACTACAGGTGTATCTGATATGTGATACACACACACACACACACACACACACTACAGGTGTATCTGATATGTGATACACACACACACACACACACACACACACACACACACACTACAGGTGTATCTGCTCACATGTAAATCCCAAACTTCCCCACAGATGAACTCTGGAACCGAAGCCTCGGAGAGAATGAGAACACAGTCTTTGTTCAGCGTCCCCTCGAGGCTCTATTAAGTTCTTATCATAAATAATGTAAACGAGTCATAAATATGCAGCATTTCTCTTCAGGTCTCGATAAACCCTGAGATTCTCACAGTGGCCTTGGGTTTCAGCCGCTGGAGTCATTACACACACATTCTGCTCCCTTATAACCTATTCCTGCCAGTACAAAATATATTTAACTTTCTAAAGCTTTACCCATCATGACTGATGATCTGGAGTCAGAGATCTCACTGAGTTACTCTGGGTTTCAGCACAACACCTTCACCAGGAGCCTTACAGTACTGAGGATTATTTTGAATTAACTTTTATTTTTATAGTTTCAAGTTTACCTCTTCACAGTGTGTGTGTGTGTGAGAGAGAGAGTTTGTATGTAGATATCTCCTCACAGTGTGTGTGTATGAGAGAGAGTGTGAGTACATGCAGATATCTCCTCACAGTCTATCTCTCTCTGTGTGTGTGTGTGTGTGTGTGTGTGTGAGAGAGAGGGAGAGTGTATGCAGATATTTCCTCACAGTGTGTGTGTGTGTGTGTGTGTGTGTGAGTGTGTGTGTGTGAGAATGTGTGTATCTGACTGCACTCTTCTGCTGTAGGTAAAGGTCCAGAGATCCTGACGGCCGGTCAGAAACTCAACGATAACGAGTGGCACTCGGTGAGAGTGGTGCGTCGTGGGAGGAACCTGCAGCTGTGTGTGGATAACGTCACTGTGGAAGGTAGAAGATTCATGATGCTTCTCGCTCAGATAAACCACTGAAGCTGGGTGTTTCAACGGCAAACATTCAGTATTCACACACCGCAGGAACATCAGCCAATCAGAACGCAAAAATGACTGGCGGACAGGGAGCTTTTCTGATTGGCTAAAAAACAACCATTTGTGTTTGTTTGTTTGTTTTTTACTAGTTACAGAGCCCAGGGTTCGGTCATGTACTAAATACTAGCTTACTATTTACTGAATACTGCGTATAAATGTAAAAGTGTGTACTGTATAACTTGTCTTATTTCAGACTTGTGGAAAGAAAACATCCAAAATACATGTTAATTTATTACACTTTATCCATTTGCGTCTGTATATTTACATATCAATAAATGAGTTTTTTTCTCCACTTCAGTAACACTTACGTACACCAAAATTTAGAGTTTTATTCATATCTATATTCTGAAGGTTTTTACTGAGGGGTTTGTTCATATATCATTCAACCTGATTTTTAAAACATTTTATTCCTAAAAACATGGGAAAAAAATGTTTTTTCTGTCGGTTGACAGTATTTTCTGATTTATGGACTGATAAAAAGAGATATCAAAAATCCCTTCTATAAAAACCTTTAACTCTAACATGTCAACAAAATCAAACAAGAATTTTAAATCTGTCTTTATCCAGTGTTCATATTAATATTCTAGAAATATATGTAATTTAGCATACGATATTGCATAATTTGTACATTTACACAAAACAATCTAGAAAACGTGTAATATAAAAAAACACTTATCTTAATGTAGTGTGATTAATCAACTGGGTAACTATAGTGATATCTGTCAGTCCAAATTGCTACTCTTGCCTTGAAAAATAGCGTGTGGATCAGTGTCTTGTGTTGAGCAGTTGAGTGTGTGATAGTGTGTGTTGAGCAGTTGAGTGTGTGTAGCGTGTGGATCAGTGTCTTGTGTTGAGCAGTTGAGTGTGTGTAGCGTGTGGATCAGTGTCTTGTGTTGAGCAGTTGAGTGTGTGTAGCGTGTGGATCAGTGTCTAGTGTTGAGCAGTTGAGTGTGTGTAGCGTGTGGATCAGTGTCTTGTGTTGAGCAGTTGAGTGTGTGTAGCGTGTGGATCAGTGTCTTGTGTTGAGCAGTTGAGTGTGTGTAGCGTGTGGATCAGTGTCTTGTGTTGAGCAGTTGAGTGTGTGTAGCGTGTGGATCAGTGTCTTGTGTTGAGCAGTTGAGTGTGTGTAGCGTGTGGATCAGTGTCTTGTGTTGAGCAGTTGAGTGTGTGTAGCGTGTGGATCAGTGTCTTGTGTTGAGCAGTTGAGTGTGTGTAGCGTGTGGATCAGTGTCTTGTGTTGAGCAGTTGAGTGTGTGTAGCGTGTGGATCAGTGTCTTGTGTTGAGCAGTTGAGTGTGTGTAGCGTGTGGATCAGTGTCTTGTGTTGAGCAGTTGAGTGTGTGTAGCGTGTGGATCAGTGTCTTGTGTTGAGCAGTTGAGTGTGTGTAGCGTGTGGATCAGTGTCTAGTGTTGAGCAGTTGAGTGTGTGTAGCGTGTGGATCAGTGTCTTGTGTTGAGCAGTTGAGTGTGTGTAGCGTGTGGATCAGTGTCTTGTGTTGAGCAGTTGAGTGTGTGTAGCGTGTGGATCAGTGTCTTGTGTTGAGCTGTTGAGTGTGTGTAGCGTGTGGATCAGTGTCTTGTGTTGAGCAGTTGAGTGTGTGTAGCGTGTGGATCAGTGTGTTGTGTTGAGCAGTTGAGTGTGTGTAGCGTGTGGATCAGTGTGTTGTGTTGAGCAGTTGAGTGTGTGTAGCGTGTGGATCAGTGTCTTGTGTTGAGCAGTTGAGTGTGTGTAGCGTGTGGATCAGTGTCTTGTGTTGAGCAGTTGAGTGTGTGTAGCGTGTGGATCAGTGTCTTGTGTTGAGCAGTTGAGTGTGTGTAGCGTGTGGATCAGTGTCTTGTGTTGAGCAGTTGAGTGTGTGTAGCGTGTGGATCAGTGTCTTGAGTTGAGCAGTTGAGTGTGTGTAGCGTGTGGATCAGTGTCTTGTGTTGAGCAGTTGAGTGTGTGTAGCGTGTGGATCAGTGTCTTGTGTTGAGCAGTTGAGTGTGTGTAGCGTGTGGATCAGTGTCTTGTGTTGAGCAGTTGAGTGTGTGTAGCGTGTGGATCAGTGTCTTGTGTTGAGCAGTTGAGTGTGTGTAGCGTGTGGATCAGTGTCTTGTGTTGAGCAGTTGAGTGTGTGTAGCGTGTGGATCAGTGTCTTGTGTTGAGCAGTTGAGTGTGTGTAGCGTGTGGATCAGTGTCTTGTGTTGAGCAGTTGAGTGTGTGTAGCGTGTGGATCAGTGTCTTGTGTTGAGCAGTTGAGTGTGTGTAGCGTGTGGATCAGTGTCTTGTGTTGAGCAGTTGAGTGTGTGTAGCGTGTGGATCAGTGTGTTGTGTTGAGCAGTTGAGTGTGTGTAGCGTGTGGATCAGTGTCTTGTGTTGAGCAGTTGAGTGTGTGTAGCGTGTGGATCAGTGTCTTGTGTTGAGCAGTTGAGTGTGTGTAGCGTGTGGATCAGTGTCTTGTGTTGAGCAGTTGAGTGTGTGTAGCGTGTGGATCAGTGTCTTGTGTTGAGCAGTTGAGTGTGTGTAGCGTGTGGATCAGTGTGTTGTGTTGAGCAGTTGAGTGTGTGTAGCGTGTGGATCAGTGTCTTGTGTTGAGCAGTTGAGTGTGTGTAGCGTGTGGATCAGTGTCTTGTGTTGAGCAGTTGAGTGTGTGTAGCATGTGGATCAGTGTCTTGTGTTGAGCAGTTGAGTGTGTGTAGCGTGTGGATCAGTGTCTTGTGTTGAGCAGTTGAGTGTGTGTAGCGTGTGGATCAGTGTGTTGTGTTGAGCAGTTGAGTGTGTGTAGCGTGTGGATCAGTGTCTTGTGTTGAGCAGTTGAGTGTGTGTAGCGTGTGGATCAGTGTCTTGTGTTGAGCAGTTGAGTGTGTGTAGCGTGTGGATCAGTGTCTTGAGTTGAGCAGTTGAGTGTGTGTAGCGTGTGGATCAGTGTCTTGTGTTGAGCAGTTGAGTGTGTGTAGCGTGTGGATCAGTGTCTTGTGTTGAGCAGTTGAGTGTGTGTAGCGTGTGGATCAGTGTCTTGTGTTGAGCAGTTGAGTGTGTGTAGCGTGTGGATCAGTGTGTTGTGTTGAGCAGTTGAGTGTGTGTAGCGTGTGGATCAGTGTCTTGTGTTGAGCAGTTGAGTGTGTGTAGCGTGTGGATCAGTGTCTTGTGTTGAGCAGTTGAGTGTGTGTAGCGTGTGGATCAGTGTCTTGTGTTGAGCAGTTGAGTGTGTGTAGCGTGTGGATCAGTGTCTTGTGTTGAGCAGTTGAGTGTGTGTAGCGTGTGGATCAGTGTCTTGTGTTGAGCAGTTGAGTGTGTGTAGCGTGTGGATCAGTGTCTTGTGTTGAGCAGTTGAGTGTGTGTAGCGTGTGGATCAGTGTGTTGTGTTGAGCAGTTGAGTGTGTGTAGCGTGTGGATCAGTGTCTTGTGTTGAGCAGTTGAGTGTGTGTAGCGTGTGGATCAGTGTCTTGTGTTGAGCAGTTGAGTGTGTGTAGCGTGTGGATCAGTGTCTTGTGTTGAGCAGTTGAGTGTGTGTAGCGTGTGGATCAGTGTCTTGAGTTGAGCAGTTGAGTGTGTGTAGCGTGTGGATCAGTGTCTAGTGTTGAGCAGTTGAGTGTGTGTAGCGTGTGGATCAGTTGAGTAGTTGTGTTGAGCAGTTGAGTGTGTGTAGCGTGTGGATCAGTGTCTTGTGTTGAGCAGTTGAGTGTGTGTAGCGTGTGGATCAGTGTCTTGTGTTGAGCAGTTGAGTGTGTGTAGCGTGTGGATCAGTGTGTTGTGTTGAGCAGTTGAGTGTGTGTAGCGTGTGGATCAGTGTCTTGTGTTGAGCAGTTGAGTGTGTGTAGCGTGTGGATCAGTGTCTTGTGTTGAGCAGTTGAGTGTGTGTAGCGTGTGGATCAGTGTCTTGTGTTGAGCAGTTGAGTGTGTGTAGCGTGTGGATCAGTGTCTTGTGTTGAGCAGTTGAGTGTGTGTAGCGTGTGGATCAGTGTCTTGTGTTGAGCAGTTGTGCTGAATGTGTGTTTGGTGACTCCACAGGTCAGATGTCGGGGGACCACACTCGTCTGGAGTTCCACAACATCGAGACGGGCATCATGACGGAGCGCAGATTCATCTCCGTCGTTCCCTCAAACTTCATCGGGCACCTGCAGGGCCTGACGCTCAACGGCGTGCCGTACCTGGACCAGTGCAAGAACGGAGATATCTCCTACTGTGAGCTGAACGCCCGCTTCGGCATGCGCCACATCATCGCCGACCCCGTGACCTTCCGCAATAAAGGCAGCTACCTAGCGCTGGCGACGCTGCAGGCGTACGCGTCCATGCACCTGTTCTTCCAGTTCAAGACCACGTCCACGGACGGCCTGCTGCTCTTCAACAGCGGCGACGGCAGCGACTTCATCGTGGTCGAGCTGGTCAAGGGGTCAGTCTCCGTTATGGCTATTTCTATAACATTTCACAGGTTCATGTTCAGCTCGTTTTTTTGCAGTTCCAAAAGCGTCACGTGTCACTTTCTCCAGATACAGACACAGTGAGACTTTAGAGTAGAGATACACCGATATTACATTTCTCCGCTGATACCAATAGCCAATTATTTAGAATGATATCAGCCGATAGTTTGATTTTTCTTAAGGAAAAAAAATCTCTCCCAAATAAGGGGTCAGTCGCAACATCACATTTCACAGGATAGTGTTCAGGCTTCAGGAAACCTGTTTGAAAACAGTAGTTTTTTTGCAGTTCCAAAAAGCGTCACGTTTCTGTCAAGTTTTGTCACAGCAGTCTTATGGAGAAAGAGAACCTAGATGCAGAATGACCAAGGGATTGAATTTAATTGACAAGACAAGGCAAAATAGGGATGGTTAAGAGTGAGGATGATCCAAACAGTAGGACCGGGCAGTCAACAGGAGAAAGGGAAGACCGATGATATCCGACCCGGGCAAGATTATGCTGGAGAAGCACCAGATAATGACTGGAGATCCGGCTTGAGGAACCAGAGGCTGGAGATCCGGCTTGAGGAACCAGAGGCTGCAGATCCGGCTTGAGGAACCAGAGGCTGCAGATCCGGCTTGAGGAACCAGAGGCTGGAGATCCGGCTTGAGGAACCAGAGGCTGGAGATCAGGCTTGAGGAACCAGAGGCTGGAGATTAGGCTTGAGGACCAGAGGCTGCAGATCCGGCTTGAGGAACCAGAGGCCGGAGATCCGGCTTGAGGAACCAGAGTCTGGAGATCAGGCTTGAGGAACCAGAGGCTGCAGATCCGGCTTGAGGAACCAGAGGCTGGAGATCCGGCTTGAGGAACCAGAGGCTGGAGATCCGGCTTGAGGACCAGAGGTTGGAGATCGGGCTTGAGGAACCAGAGGCTGGAAAACCGGCTTGAGGAACCAGAGGCTGGAGATCCGGCTTGAGGAACCAGAGGCTGGAGATCAGGCTTGAGGAACCAGAGGCTGCAGATCCGGCTTGAGGAACCAGAGGCTGGAGATCAGGCTTGAGGACCAGAGGTTGGAGATCAGGCTTGAGGAACCAGAGGCTGCAGATCCGGCTTGAGGAACCAGAGGCTGGAGATCAGGCTTGAGGACCAGAGGCTGGAGATCCGGCTTGAGGAACCAGAGGCTGGAGATCAGGCTTGAGGAACCAGAGGCTGCAGATCCGGCTTGAGGAATCAGAGGCTGGAGATCAGGCTTGAGGAACCAGAGGCTGGAGATCCGGCTTGAGGAACCAGAGGCTGGAGATCAGGCTTGAGGACCAGAGGCTGCAGATCCGGCTTGAGGAACCAGAGGCTGGAGATCAGGCTTGAGGACCAGAGGCTGGAGATCAGGCTTGAGGAACCAGAGGCTGCAGATCCGGCTTGAGGAACCAGAGGCTGCAGATCCGGCTTGAGGACCAGAGGCTGGAG
>JARWKJ010000003.1:66003679-66021179 GCA_029959095.1 Rhinichthys osculus | reverse complement strand
AAGTTTGAAATAATTGGGATTTTTTTTTTTTTTTTTTTTACAAGAGTCTCTTCTGCTGCATTTATCAGATCATAAATACAGTAAAACAGTGTAATATTACTCCAGTGTAAATCAGCTGTTCTCTATGTGAATATACAGTAAAGTGTAATTTATTCCTGTGATCAAAGCTGAGTTTCAGCATCATTACTCCAGTCTTCAGTGTCACATGATCCTTCAGAAATCACTCTAATATCAAGAAACATTTATGATTATTATCAGTGTTGAAAACAGCTCATATTTCTGTGAAAACAGTGATACATTTTATTTTTCAGGATTCTTTGATAAATAGAAAGTTCAAAAGAACAGCATTTATTTAAAATAGAATAATTTGCAATATTATAAATGTCTTTACTGTCACTTTTAATCTATTTAATGTGTCCTTGATGAATAAAAGTATTAGTTTATATATTGAAATATCTTACTGACCCTAATGTTTGTGATAGTTGTGTAAATCTGTAAATTGACACATGGTTCTTCTGTATGAAACAGGTTTATGATCAAATGTCGACGCTGAGGGGAAACGTGTGTTTTATGAAAGCGTTTCTTTCTTCAGGCGTTGGGTTCCCCGAGCTCGCCCGAAACAACCCGTTTCATCAGGTTTCAGGAGGCGTTTACTGGAACACAGTGTGTTTAGCTGAAGTTACGTTATAACAGACGCTTTAATCCAGAGTGCACTTGATCTCATTCACACTGGAACTGCTGATGTTCTAATGTGTTCGGATCTGGCTCGCGGTCAGCGGATGAGTGTCCTCAAATGTCCTGTGGTGTTATAACACACACTCTCTCTCCTGGCAGTGAATGTGTGAAAGCCATCGGAGGGTCGCCAGCGTCTCGTCACGCGACACACTCCAGGCCAAAGACAAACACTGTTAGAGCAATGTAAGACCCAGCGCAGGGAAACGACCAAAAAAATTCTTCTTGTCTTAAAATATCTTGAATGTAACTCGACACCCTCGCCTCATTTAGTATGCGCGGTTCTATGAATATGCAAATGAGCCCCGCCTCCACTCACTCCCTCAGCTCAGAGATCCACTGGTTGACGATCACACGTTGATCTGATTGGTTACAAGGTCGTTTGTGACGTCAGAAACACCAGCGATTTCAAACCGTGTTTTTGAGACTGTCTTTGGTTCACTGCAGTTTTAAGGAGGAAATACTCAGCAATGCTGTCGACTTATGAACTTACACATGGTGTGTCTTAAAGCGTATTAAACACCACATAGACACATAAACAACCACAGGGGGACTTTAAGACAATTTGTAACTTATTTATGATAATTTTGAAGGATTTAAATTCTTCTTAAGTTCTGTCTTTAAAACAGTGGTAATAAAAACAGAATTGTGAGTATTTTTGAGAGATTCTAAGTTAGAAAACAAGAAGCGAATGTGTGTTGAAGGTCCTCTTACTCTTCACGGCCATGGCTCTGATTCCCAGGGAAAGCATGAACAGAATAAGGTCTGCATGAGTGTAGATGAAGATAACCCTGAGCTCGCTGAAGCGGGACTGTAGACGGCTCTGTCCTGAACCTCGGTGTCCTCGCGAGCCGTTAGCGTGAAGCGTCCGCTAGCGCTGCGTCTGATTGGCTTAGCTCGCATGACCGCTCCAGTCGTCTGCATCTCAGCGGGGAGAGTGAGTGTGTGTCAGGCTCTGCGGAAGCACATGGCCTTTTGTCTGTGGGAGTAATGTGTGTGATAGACGCAGTGGGAGAGTTTAATCCCGTCTCGCTGATCCTCTTTGTATCGCGACACACACACACACACACACACACACACACACACACACACACACACACACACACACACACACACACACACACACACACACACACACACACACACACACACTCTTTATGCTTTTATCAAACATGATCATTTATTAATTATCAGGTTCAGCCCTTCTCAGTTAATCTCTGTGATAATGAGTCGTAAACGGAATCATAATCTGCCTTTAGTGAAGCGCTTGTGCTGAGATCGTTCACACACTGAACTGGTTTATCTTCGGGAACTGGTTTATCTTCAGGAACTGGTTTATCTTCAGCTGCGGGAACTGGTTTATCTTCAGGAACTGGTTTATCTTCAGGAACTGGTTTATCTTCAGCTGCGGGAACTGGTTTATCTTCAGGAACTGGTTTATCTTCGGGAACTGGTTTATCTTCAGCTGCAGGGACTGGTTTATCTTCAGGAACTGGTTTATCTTCAGGAACTGGTTTATCTTCAGGAACTGGTTTATCTTTAGGAACTGGTTTATCTTCAGGAACTGGTTTATCTTCAGGGACTGGTTTATCTTCAGGAACTGGTTTATCTCCGGGAACTGGTTTATCTTCAGCTGCGGGAACTGGTTTATCTTCGGGAACTGGTTTATCTTCAGCTGCGGGAACTGAACTGGTTTATCTTCGGGAACTGGTTTATCTTCAGGAACTGGTTTATCTTCAGGGACTGGTTTATCTTCAGGAACTGGTTTATCTTCGGGAACTGGTTTATCTTCAGCTGCGGGAACTGAACTGGTTTATCTTCGGGAACTGGTTTATCTTCGGGAACTGGTTTATCTTCAGGAACTGGTTTATCTTCAGCTGCGGGAACTGGTTTATCTTCAGGAACTGGTTTATCTTCAGGAACTGGTTTATCTTCAGCTGCGGGAACTGGTTTATCTTCAGGAACTGGTTTATCTTCGGGAACTGGTTTATCTTCAGCTGCAGGGACTGGTTTATCTTCAGGAACTGGTTTATCTTCAGGAACTGGTTTATCTTCAGGAACTGGTTTATCTTTAGGAACTGGTTTATCTTCAGGAACTGGTTTATCTTCAGGGACTGGTTTATCTTCAGGAACTGGTTTATCTCCGGGAACTGGTTTATCTTCAGCTGCGGGAACTGGTTTATCTTCGGGAACTGGTTTATCTTCAGCTGCGGGAACTGAACTGGTTTATCTTCGGGAACTGGTTTATCTTCAGGAACTGGTTTATCTTCAGGGACTGGTTTATCTTCAGGAACTGGTTTATCTTCGGGAACTGGTTTATCTTCAGCTGCGGGAACTGAACTGGTTTATCTTCGGGAACTGGTTTATCTTCGGGAACTGGTTTATCTTCAGGAACTGGTTTATCTTCGGGAACTGGTTTATCTTCAGCTGCGGGAACTGGTTTATCTTCGGGAACTGGTTTATCTTCAGCTGCGGGAACTGGTTTATCTTCAGGAACTGGTTTATCTTCAGCTGCGGGAACTGGTTTATCTTCAGGAACTGGTTTATCTTCGGGAACTGGTTTATCTTCAGCTGCGGCAACTGGTTTATCTTCAGGAACTGGTTTATCTTCGGGAACTGGTTTATCTTCAGCTGCGGGAACTGGTTTATCTTCGGGAACTGGTTTATCTTCAGCTGCGGGAACTGGTTTATCTTCGGGAACTGGTTTATCTTTGGGAACTGGTTTATCTTTGGGAACTGGTTTATCTTCAGGAACTGGTTTATCTTCAGGAACTGGTTTATCTTCAGGAACTGGTTTATCTTCAGGAACTGGTTTATCTTCAGGAACTGGTTTATCTTCAGCTGCGGGAACTGGTTTATCTTCAGCTGCGGGAACTGGTTTATCTTCGGGAACTGGTTTATCTTTGGGAACTGGTTTATCTTTGGGAACTGGCTTATCTTCAGGAACTGGTTTATCTTTGGGAACTTGTTTATCTTCGGGAACTGGTTTATCTTCAGCTGCGGGAACTGAACTGGTTTATCTTCGGGAACTGGTTTATCTTGGTGAACTGGTTTATCTTCAGCTGCAGGAACTGGTTTATCTTCAGGAACTGGTTTATCTTCGGGAAGTGGTTTATCTTCAGGAACTGGTTTATCTTTGGGAACTTGTTTATCTTTGGGAACTGGTTTATCTTCAGCTGCGGGAACTGGTTTCATTTTCTGTCGCTCTGTTGATTGACTGAACGTTACTGAAGTGTGATCGTCTCACGGGACGTCCCACAGCGAGTGCTGCTTTATTGCACTTTAAAAAATGTTTTTCTGTCTCGTTTTCCAGCACAAATATCAAAAGATTCCTAATCAAGATACATTTACTGGAGAAGCAAAATGACTGAAGATGTTAAAGTGCCACTATTGTGCTATTTTAAACATTCCTATGTTGTTTTGGCGTCTCCTACAACAGGTTTACACGCATCCAGAGTCAAAAACACTGTAATGTCCTCATGATCTCCACTGCAGCATCAGCTCTTTCCTCTCAGTGTCTGAAACGCTTCTGTGCAGATTCAGTCTCTAAGCCCCGCCTCTCTGAGAGCTGCTCTGCTGTGATTGGTCAGAAACACTGTAATGTCCTCATGATCTCCACTGCAGCTTCAGCTCTTTCCTCTCAGTGTCTGAAACGCTTCTGTGCAGATTCAGTCTCTCTAAGCCCCGCCTCTCTGAGAGCTGCTCTGCTGTGATTGGTCAGAAACACTGTAATGTCCTCATGATCTCCACTGCAGCTTCAGCTCTTTCCTCTCAGTGTCTGAAACGCTTCTGTGCAGATTCAGTCTCTAAGCCCCGCCTCTCTGAGAGCTGCTCTGCTGTGATTGGTCAGAAACACTGTAATGTCCTCATAATCTCCACTGCAGCTTCAGCTCTTTCCTCTCAGTGTCTGAAACGCTTCTGTGAAGATTCAGTCTCTAAGCTCCGCCTCTCTGAGAGCTGCTCTGCTGTGATTGGTCAGAAACACTGTAATGTCCTCATGATCTCCACTGCAGCTTCAGCTCTTTCCTCTCAGTGTCTGAAACGCTTCTGTGCAGATTCAGTCTCTAAGCCCCGCCTCTCTGAGAGCTGCTCTGCTGTGATTGGTCAGAAACACTGTAATGTCCTCATAATCTCCACTGCAGCTTCAGCTCTTTCCTCTCAGTGTCTGAAACGCTTCTGTGCAGATTCAGTCTCTAAGCTCCGCCTCTCTGAGAGCTGCTCTGCTGTGATTGGTCAGAAACACTGTAATGTCCTCATAATCTCCACTGCAGCTTCAGCTCTTTCCTCTCAGTGTCTGAAACGCTTCTGTGCAGATTCAGTCTCTCTAAGCCCCGCCTCTCTGAGAGCTGCTCTGCTGTGATTGGTCAGAAACACTGTAATGTCCTCATGATCTCCACTGCAGCTTCAGCTCTTTCCTCTCAGTGTCTGAAACGCTTCTGTGCAGATTCAGTCTCTAAGCCCCGCCTCTCTGAGAGCTGCTCTGCTGTGATTGGTCAGAAAGCAAACGCTCATTATCATATCTGAATCTCAGCTCTTGATCACAGTGATAGGAACAGTAACGATGGCGTGGGTTTTACCGTCTCAATCTCAGAAAACAGCATCTCCTCGACACGAACGACACTCTCAGATACACTACAGTGTTTGAGGGCGGAGCTAAGAGACACTGATCAGCCAATCAAGACCACAGGCTGGCATTATGCTAATGAGTTACAAACCCACGCAACAGCGTTTGTTAACAAGCAGTTCGTGAGTTTCTCCTGTGATAAATAACAGTACTGTGTTCATCTATGCACATGCTTTATGATTACACAGAAAACCTATTAAATAATAATCAATGATGCACAGTCATACACGTACATTATATTTTAATTTTACACAATATATCATTTATGTGAGTGCTGATATAGGATAATGTTGCTGGTGTCAGGATTACCCATGATGCACCCTGAGCTGAACTCTTGAGAGATGTAGAAGTGATTGATGAACAGGCTGATGATGTGGATGATTGACAGGTCAGTGGAACACACACGTCTGGCGCCAGGACTAACCGCTGGTTTTAACTAGCTGTGTGTGTGGTGTGCGCACGCCTCCATCACACACACATCGACCGGCCAGTGTGTGTAGAGTGTGTATCGATCACTGCCTTCATGCAGAAGAAGCCATTCGACACAAAAGTGTGTGTGTGTGTGTGTGCGTGTGCGTGTGCGTGTGTGTAAAAAGACGCTACAACTACACAAGGTCACGGCTGCACTGTCTATTCATATATATTAAACTTGAGATTCGTGTGCGAGGAAAGAATCTGAACACTCCAGTGGAACACACACCAGTAAACACACACCAGTTAAACACACTCCAGTGGAACACACACCAGTAAACACACACCAGTTAAACACACTCCAGTGGAACACACATCAGTAAACACACACCAGTAAACACACACCAGTAAACACACACCAGTTAAACACACTCCAGTGGAACACACACCAGTAAACACACACCAGTTAAACACACTCCAGTGGAACACACATCAGTAAACACACACCAGTAAACACACACCAGTAAACACACACCAGTTAAACACACTCCAGTGGAACACGCACCAGTAAACACACACCAGTTAAACACACTCCAGTGGAACACACATCAGTAAACACACACCAGTAAACACACACCAGTAAACACACACCAGTTAAACACACTCCAGTGGAACACACACCAGTAAACACACACCAGTTAAACACACTCCAGTGGAACACACACCAGTGGAACACACACCAGTAAACACACACCAGTTAAACACACTCCAGTGGAACACACATCAGTAAACACACACCAGTTAAACACACACCAGTTAAACACACTCCAGTTGAACACACACCAGTAAACACACACCAGTTAAACACACACCAGTAAACACACTCCAGTTAAACACACTCCAGTGGAACACACACCAGTAAACACACACCAGTTAAACACACTCCAGTGGAACACACACCAGTAAACACACACCAGTTAAACACACTCCAGTGGAACACACATCAGTAAACACACACCAGTTAAACACACACCAGTTAAACACACTCCAGTTGAACACACACCAGTAAACACACACCAGTTAAACACACACCAGTAAACACACTCCAGTTAAACACACTCCAGTGGAACACACATCAGTAAACACACACCAGTTAAACACACACCAGTAAACACACACCAGTTAAACACACTCCAGTGGAACACACATCAGTAAACACACACCAGTTAAACACACACCAGTTAAACACACTCCAGTTGAACACACACCAGTAAACACACACCACTTAAACACACACCAGTAAACACACTCCAGTTAAACACACACCAGTGGAACACACACCAGTAAACACACACCAGTTAAACACACTCCAGTGGAACACACACCAGTAAACACACACCAGTTAAACACACACCAGTAAACACACTCCAGTTAAACACACACCAGTAAATACACACCAGTTAAACACACACCAGTAAACACACACCAGTAAACACACACCAGTTAAACACACTCCAGTTAAACACACTCCAGTTAAACACACTCCAGTTAAACACACTCGAGTTAAACACACACCAGTTAAACGCACACCAGTTAAACACACTCCAGTGGAACACACACCAGTAAACACACACCAGTTAAACACACTCCAGTGGAACACACATCAGTAAACACACACCAGTTAAACACACACCAGTTAAACACACTCCAGTTGAACACACACCAGTAAACACACACCAGTTAAACACACACCAGTAAACACACTCCAGTTAAACACACTCCAGTGGAACACACACCAGTAAACACACACCAGTTAAACACACACCAGTTAAACACACACCAGTGGAACACACACCAGTAAACACACACCAGTTAAACACACTCCAGTGGAACACACACTAGTAAACACACACCAGTTAAAAACACACCAGTAAACACACTCCAGTTAAACACACACCAGTAAACACACACCAGTTAAACACACACCAGTAAACACACACCAGTAAACACACACCAGTTAAACACACTCCAGTTAAACACACTCCAGTTAAACACACTCCAGTTAAACACACACCAGTTAAACACACACCAGTTAAACACACTCCAGTGGAACACACACCAGTAAACACACACCAGTTAAACACACACCAGTTAAATACACACAAGTTAAACACACTCCAGTTAAACACACACCAGTTAAACACACTCCAGTTAAACACACTCCAGTGGAACACACACCAGTAAACACACGCCAGTTAAACACACACCAGTTAAACACACTCCAGTTAAACACACACACACACACCAGTTAAACACACACCAGTAAACACACACACCAGTAAACACACACACCAGTTAAACACACACCGGTTATACACACACACCAGTTAAACACACTCCAGTTAAACACACTCCAGTTAAACACACTCCAGTTAAACACACACCAGTAAACACACACCAGTTAAACACACTCCAGTTGAACACACACCAGTAAACACACACACCAGTTAAACACACACTGGTTATACACACACACCAGTTAAACACACTCCAGTTAAACACACTCCAGTGGAACACACATCAGTAAACACACACCAGTTAAACACACACCAGTAAACACACACCAGTAAACACACTCCAGTTAAACACACTCCAGTTGAACACACACCAGTAAACACACACCAGTTAAACACAGACCAGTAAACACACTCCAGTTAAACACACTCCAGTGGAACACACACCAGTTAAACACACACCGGTAAACACACTCCAGTTAAACACACTCCAGTGGAACACACACCAGTAAACACACACCAGTTAAACACACACCAGTTAAACACACACCAGTTAAACACACACCAGTAAACACACACCAGTTAAACACACACCAGTTAAACACACTCCAGTTAAACACACTTCAGTTAAACACACTCCAGTTAAACACACACACACACACCAGTTAAACACACACCAGTAAACACACACACCAGTAAACACACACACCAGTTAAACACACACCGGTTATACACACACTCCAGTTAAACACACTCCAGTTAAACACACTCCAGTTAAACACACTCCAGTTAAACACACACCAGTTAAACACACACCAGTAAACACACTCCAGTTAAACACACTCCTGTGGAACACACACCAGTTATACACACACACCAGTTAAACACACTGACCAGTAAACACACACCAGTAAACACACACCAGTTATACACACACCAGTTATACACACACCAGTTATACACACACACCAGTTAAACACACACCAGTAAACACACACCAGTACACACACACCAGTTACACACACACACCAGTTAAACACACACACCAGTAAACACACACCAGTTATACACACACACCAGTTAAACACACACACCAGTAAACACACACCAGTTGAACAGACACCAGTAAACACACACACACACACACACCAGTAAACACCCCCCCCAGTAAACACACACCAGTATACACACACACCAGTTAAACACACTCCAGTATACACACACCAGTTATAAACACACCAGTAAACACACACCAGTTAAACACACACCAGTTAAATACACTCCAGTTAAACACACTCCAGTTAAACACACTCCAGTTAAACACACACCAGTTAAACACACACCAGTTAAACACACACAAGTAAACACACACACCAGTAAACACACACCCCAGTAAACACACACACCAGTATACACACACCAGTAAACACACACCCCAGTAAACACACACACCAGTAAACACACACCAGTATACACACACCAGTTATACACACACCAGTATACACACACCAGTTATACACACACCAGTTAAACACACACACCAGTTAAACACACACACCAGTTAAACACACACCAGTTATACACACACCAGTTATACACACTCCAGTTAAACACACACACCAGTTAAACACACACACCAGTTAAACACACACACCAGTATACACACACACCCCAGTAAACACACACACACCAGTATACACACACCAGTATACACACACCAGTTATACACACACCAGTTATACACACACCAGTATACACACTCCAGTTAAACACACTCCAGTTAAACACACACTCCAGTTAAACACACACACCAGTTAAACACACACCAGTTAAACACACACCAGTAAACACACACCAGTAAACACACACCAGTAAACACACACACACAACAGTAAACACACACCAGTTAAACACACATACCAGTTAAACACACACACACCAGTTAAACACACACACCAGTAAACACACACACCAGTTAACACACACACCAGTTAAACACACACATCAGTAAACACACACACCAGTTAAACACACACACCAGTTAAACACACACCAGTAAACACACACCAGTAAAACACACCAGTAAAACACACCAGTAAACACACACACCAGTAAACACACACACCAGTAAACACACACACCAGTAAACACACACACCAGTAAACACACACCAGTAAAAACACACACACCAGTAAACACACACACCAGTAAACACACACACCAGTTAAACACGCACACCAGTTAAACACACACACACACCAGTTAAACACACACACCAGTAAACACACACACACACACCAGTTAAACACACATACCAGTTAAACACACACACCAGTTAAACACACACACCAGTAAACACACACACCAGTTAAACACACACACCAGTAAACACAGACACCAGTTAAACACACACCAGTTAAACACACACACCAGTAAACACACACACACCAGTTAAACACACACACCAGTAAACACACACACCAGTAAACACACACCAGTAAACACACACCAGTAAACACACACCAGTAAACACACACCAGTAAACACACACCAGTAAAAACACACACACACACACACACCAGTAAACACACACACCAGTAAACACACACACCAGTTAAACACACACACCAGTTAAAAACACACACCAGTAAACAAACACACACCAGTTAAACACACACACCAGTTAAACACACACACCAGTAAACACACACTCCAGTAAACACACACTCCAGTAAACACACACACCAGTAAAACACACACACCAGTAAACACACACACCAGTTAAACACACACACCAGTTAAACACACACACCAGTAAACACACACTCCAGTAAACACACACTCCAGTAAACACACACACCAGTTAAACACACACACCAGTTAAACACACACACCAGTAAACACACACACCAGTTAAAAACACACCAGTTAAACACACTCACCAGTTAAACACACACACCAGTTAAACACACACACCAGTAAACACACACACCAGTTAAACACACACACCAGTAAACACACACTCCAGTAAACACACACACCAGTAAACACACACACCAGTTAAACACACACACCAGTAAACACACACACCAGTTAAAAACACACCAGTTAAACACACTCACCAGTTAAACACACACACCAGTTAACACACACACCAGTTAAACACACTCACCAGTAAACACACACACACCAGTTAAACACACACACCAGTAAACACACACACCAGTAAACACACACAACAGGAAACACACACACCAGTAAACACAAACACCAGTTAAACACACACACCAGTAAACACACACACCAGTTAAACACACTCACCAGTAAACACACACACCAGTTAAACACACACACCAGTTAAACACACACACCAGTTAAACACACACACCAGTTAAACACACTCACCAGTAAACACACACACAAGTAAACACACACACCAGTAAACACACACACCAGTAAACACACACTCCAGTAAACACACACACCAGTAAACACACACACCAGTAAACAAACACACACCAGTTAAACACACACACCAGTTAAACACACACACCAGTAAACACACACTCCAGTAAACACACACACCAGTAAACACACACACCAGTAAACACACACACCAGTAAACACACACACACACACACACCAGTAAAGACACACACCAGTAAACACACACCAGTAAACACACACCAGTAAACACACACACCAGTAAACACACACACCAGTAAACACACACCAGTAAACACACACCAGTAAACACACACACCAGTAAACACACACACCAGTAAACACACACCAGTAAACACACACACCAGTAAACACACACCAGTAAACACACACCAGTAAACACACACACCAGTAAACACACACACCAGTAAACACACACTCCAGTAAACACACACACCAGTAAACACACACCAGTAAACACACACACCAGTAAAGACACACACCAGTAAACACACACCAGTAAACACACACCAGTAAACACACACACCAGTAAACACACACACCAGTAAACACACACCAGTAAACACACACCAGTAAACACACACACCAGTAAACACACACACCAGTAAACACACACCAGTAAACACACACACCAGTAAACACACACCAGTAAACACACACCAGTAAACACACACACCAGTAAACACACACTCCAGTAAACACACACTCCAGTAAACACACACACCAGTAAACACACACACCAGTAAACACACACCAGTAAACACACACCAGTAAACACACACACCAGTAAACACACACACCAGTAAACACACACCAGTAAACACACACACCAGTAAACACACACCAGTAAACACACACCAGTAAACACACACACCAGTAAACACACACACCAGTAAACACACACTCCAGTAAACACACACACCAGTAAACACACACCAGCGAGTCCAGGAAGGCGACGCTCTGGTTTCCTCTCTTCCGTGTGTGAATTATTGTCCTCCTGAAACTGGGCCAGAACGCTTGTTTAATGAACTAATGGATTCAGACGTTTTATACTCACTATAGTTCTGTACTGTGTATTATTTATTTGTTTATTTTAGCAAAATATGTGTTATTTATTTTTATATATTTATTTATTTTTAATGTAGGATTCATAATTTTAATCTATTTTTATTAATTTATTAATAGCTAATATTTATTTAATCTAATATTTATTATTTATTTTATTAATACATTTTTATCACACTTTAATATATGTATATATATAAATCTTATTATTTATTTAGTTTTTCCTCTACACATGTCCAAGCACTTCTTGCGGCCGCTGGTCCTCTGCTGTTACTCCTGACTCTGGATCAGTGAGATCGGCCTGTGTTGTTATTGCCGGAGTCTCTGAAGCTTGTGTGAAGACTCCGCCCTCTTCTGAACAGAGGCGGAGCTAAAGCTCATTTGCATTTAAAGGGACACACACACAAACGGCGCGTTTTTGCTCACACCCAAAAAGGGGCAAATTTGACGAGCTATAATAAATGATTTTGAGCTGAAATTTCACACACACATTCTGGGGACGCCAGAGAGTTATATCACATCTGGGGAAAAGAGGCATAATGTCACCTTTAAGTAAGGTAGCAGTGACCAATAGGTTGATGTTTTGACCAGTAGGTGGTGCTATAACCACATCAGTTCTCCAGTGTCCCTCATCTGATCTCTTTCTCTCGATGAGATGTAGGTTTCCCCTTCAGCAAGAACACGAGCTGTACGGTGAGTTACTCACGTGTCTTCCTCTCGCTCCTCAGGGGAGCTGTACATCGGTGGAGTCGCTAAGAGCATGTACAACAGCCTGCCGAAGCTGATCGCGTCCCGGGACGGGTACCAGGGGTGCCTCGCCTCCGTGGACCTGAACGGCCGCTTGCCGGACCTGCTCGCAGACGCCCTCCACAGGGTGGGCCAGGTGGATCGAGGATGCGACGGTCAGTCTCTCACACACACACACGCACACACACACTCGCACGCACACACACACACACACACACACACACACTCACTCACTCTCACCCACAGACACACACACACACACACACTCACACGCACACACACACGCACACACACACACACACGCACACACACACACACACACACACACACACACACACACACACACACACACACACACACACAGACACACACACACTCACCCACAGACACACACACACACACACACACACAAATTAACATAATCAAAAATTGCTAACACTTTACAACCGGTTGCATTAGTTGAAGTCCTCATGAAAGGGAAGTGGCGCTGGTCTTCTCCTCTATTGTGTCGTATATCGAGTGAATCGCTTCAGGAACAAGAACACATGTGGGCGGGGCTTGATCGTGTCTGTGGGGAGTTGATTGGATGGTTGTGGTTTGCTATTGGCTGATCTCATGTGAGTGACAGCTTATAGCCCCGCCCACATCATCCGAGAAGAGAAGAGATGCTGCAAGAGGAACTGATTCTCATTTAAGATTATTAACACAATAATGATGATGTGCTCCCGGACATCATTTATGATAAACACTGTAATATTCCACACAAAAAAACACAAGAATTGTCCATTTTGATTTTACGGTGGCTTTAACATCAGTTAACATGAGCTAACAGTGAAGGATACTTCTAAAGCATTTTTTAATCTAGTTAATGTAAATGTAAAAGTCTACCAGGGTTATTATAGTTAACTCGTGGTGTGTGTGTGTGTGTGTCTGGTGTACTCGCTGTGTGTGTGTGTGTGTGTGTGTGTCTGGTGTACTCGCTGTGTGTGTGTGTGTGTGTGTGTCTGGTGTACTCGCTGTGTGTGTGTGTCTGGTGTACTCGTTGTGTGTGTGTGTGTGTGTGTGTGTCTGGTGCACTCGCGGTGTGTGTGTGTGTGTGTGTGTGTGTGTGTCTGGTGTACTCGCTGTGTGTGTGTGTGTGTGTGTGTGTGTGTGTGGTGTACTCGCGGTGTGTGTATGTGTGTGTGTCTGGTGTACTCGTTGTGTGTGTGTGTCTGGTGTACTCGTTGTGTGTGTGTGTGTCTGGTGTACTCGTTGTGTGTGTGTGTGTCTGTTGCACTGGCGGTGTGTGTGTGTGTGTGTGTGTGTGTGTGTGTGTCTGTTGCACTGGCGGTGTGTGTGTGTGTCCAGCATGTGTTCTTGTGCTCTGGGTTTGAGAAGGTCAGCTCATCCACATTCAACACGCTTTAATTAAATGCTAAAACATCTTCGGATTGTTTCTGCATCTTTAATATTTATACTTCTTGATTTGTTGAATATATATATATATATAAACATATTAGCATAAAACTTATAAAATAAAGAACCGAAATGCCTACAACTGAAAGTTAGTTTGCATAATCCCTGAATGCTGCAGAGCGCCACACACACCCTGAGGAAAGACTCGACCTGCGAGTGAAACCCGATCCTGATGAATCATAACGCAGCGCTCCGTTCAGAACTCATGAAAGATGATCATAATGATCATAACAGGGCCTGATAAAACCATCATATTGATCAGATAGTCGTGTGTCATATCGTCGGAAAGGTCTCAGCTTATATAAACATTTACCCAACAATACAAATATTAGGAGGTTAAAGCTTTAGAGTTTAGTGGAATTGTTACACCTGTAGAGTTCGGTGGAATTGTTACACCTGTAGAGTTCAGTGGAATTATTACACCTGTAGAGTTCGGTGGAATTGTTACACCTGTAGAGTTCAGTGGAATTATTACACCTGTAGAGTTCGGTGGAATTGTTACACCTGTAGAGTTCGGTGGAATTGTTACACCTGTAGAGTTCAGTGGAATTATTACACCTGTAGAGTTCGGTGGAATTGTTACACCTGTAGAGTTCAGTAGAATTGTTACACCTGTAGAGTTCAGTGGAATTGTTACACCTGTAGAGTTCAGTGGAATTGTTACACCTGTAGAGTTCAGTGGAATTGTTACACCTGTAGAGTTCAGTGGAATTGTTAAACCTGTAGAGTTCAGTGGAATTATTACACCTGTAGAGTTCAGTGGAATTGTTACACCTGTAGAGTTCGGTGGAATTGTTACACCTGTAGAGTTCAGTGGAATTGTTACACCTGTAGAGTTCAGTGGAATTGTTACACCTGTAGAGTTCAGTGGAATTGTTACACCTGTAGAGTTCAGTGGAATTGTTACACCTGTAGAGTTCAGTAGAATTGTTACACCTGTAGAGTTCAGTGGAATTGTTACACCTGTAGAGTTCAGTGGAATTATTACACTTGTAGAGTTCAGTGGAATTGTTACACCTGTAGAGTTCAGTAGAATTGTTACACCTGTAGAGTTCAGTGGAATTGTTTTTACACCTGTAGAGTTCAGTGGAATTATTACACTTGTAGAGTTCAGTGGAATTGTTACACCTGTAGAGTTCAGTAGAATTGTTACACCTGTAGAGTTCAGTAGAATTGTTACATCTGTAGAGTTCAGTGGAATTGTTACACCTGTAAAATTCAGTGGAATTGTTTTTACACCTGTAGAGTTCAGTGGAATTATTACACTTGTAGAGTTCAGTGGAATTGTTACACCTGTAGAGTTCAGTAGAATTGTTACACCTGTAGAGTTCAGTGGAATTGTTACACCTGTAAAATTCAGTGGAATTGTTTTTACACCTGTAGAGTTCAGTGGAATTATTACACTTGTAGAGTTCAGTGGAATTGTTACAACTGTAGAGTTCAGTAGAATTGTTACACCTGTAGAGTTCAGTAGAATTGTTACATCTGTAGAGTTCAGTGGAATTGTTACACCTGTAGAGTTCAGTGGAATTGTTACACTGTAGAGTTCAGTGGAATTGTTACACCTGTAGAGTTCAGTGGAATTGTTACACTGTAGAGTTCAGTGGAATTGTTACACCTGTAGAGTTCAGTGGAATTGTTACACCTGTAGAGTTCAGTGTGGAATTGTTACACCTGTAGAGTTCAGTGGAATTGTTACACCTGTAGAGTTCAGTGGAATTGTTACATCTGTAGAGTTCAGTGTGGAATTGTTACACCTGTAGATTTCTGTGGAGTTGTTACATCTGTAGAGTTCAGTGGAATTGTTACACCTGTAGAGTTCGGTGGAATTGTTACACCTGTAGAGTTCGGTGGAATTGTTACACCTGTAGAGTTCGGTGGAATTGTTACACCTGTAGAGTTCAGTGGAATTGTTACACCTGTAGAGTTCAGTGGAATTGTTACACCTGTAGAGTTCAGTGGAATTGTTACACCTGTAGAGTTCAGTGGAATTGTTACACCTGTAGAGTTCGGTGGAATTGTTACACCTGTAGAGTTCAGTAGAATTGTTACACCTGTAGAGTTCAGTGGAATTGTTTTTACACCTGTAGAGTTCAGTGGAATTATTACACTTGTAGAGTTCAGTGGAATTGTTACACCTGTAGAGTTCAGTAGAATTGTTACACCTGTAGAGTTCAGTGGAATTGTTACACCTGTAAAATTCAGTGGAATTGTTTTTACACCTGTAGAGTTCAGTGGAATTATTACACTTGTAGAGTTCAGTGGAATTGTTACACTTGTAGAGTTCAGTAGAATTGTTACACCTGTAGAGTTCAGTAGAATTGTTACATCTGTAGAGTTCAGTGGAATTGTTACACCTGTAGAGTTCAGTGGAATTGTTACACTGTAGAGTTCAGTGGAATTGTTACACCTGTAGAGTTCAGTGGAATTGTTACACTGTAGAGTTCAGTGGAATTGTTACACCTGTAGAGTTCAGTGGAATTGTTACACCTGTAGAGTTCAGTGTGGAATTGTTACACCTGTAGAGTTCAGTGGAATTGTTACATCTGTAGAGTTCAGTGGAATTGTTACATCTGTAGAGTTCAGTGTGGAATTGTTACACCTGTAGATTTCTGTGGAATTGTTACATCTGTAGAGTTCAGTGGAATTGTTACACCTGTAGAGTTCAGTGGAATTGTTACACCTGTAGAGTTCAGTGGAATTG
>JARWKJ010000003.1:65991179-65993679 GCA_029959095.1 Rhinichthys osculus | reverse complement strand
CATCTATCCATCATAAAAGTGCATCTGTCTATCATAAAAGTGCATCTGTCCATCATAAAAGTGCATCTATCCATCATAAAAGTGCATCTGTCCATCATAAAAGTGCATCTGTCCATCATAAAAGTGCATCTATCCATCATAAAAGTGCATCTGTCCATCATAAAAGTGCATCTGTCCATCATAAAAGTGCATCTATCCATCATAAAAGTGCATCTATCCATCATAAAAGTGCATCTATCCATCATAAAAGTGCATCTGTCCATCATAAAAGTGCATCTATCAATCATAAAAGTGCATCTGTCCGTCATAAAAGTGCATCTATCCATCATAAAAGTGCATATATCCATCATAAAAGTGCATCTATCCATCATAAAAGTACATCTATCCATCATAAAAGTGCATCTGTCCATCATAAAAGTGCATCTATCCATCATAATAGTGCATCTATCCATCATAAAAGTGCATCTGTCCATCATAAAAGTGCATCTATCCATCATAAAAGTGCATCTGTCCATCATAATAGTGCATCTGTCCATCATAAAAGTGCATCTATCCATCATAATAGTGCATCTGTCCATCATAAAAGTGCATCTATCCATCATAAAAGTGCATCTGACCATCATAAAACTGGATCTATTCATCATAAAAGCGCATATATCCATCATAAAAGTGCATCTATCCATCATAAAAGCGCATCTATCCATCATAAAAGTGCATCTATCCATCATAAAAGTGCATCTGTCCATCATAATAGTGCATCTATCCATCATAATAGTGCATCTATCCATCATAATAGTGCATCTATCCATCATAAAAGTGCATCTATCCATCATAAAAGTTCATCTGACCATCATAAAACTGGATCTATTCATCATAAAAGCACATATATCCATCATAATAGTGCATCTGTCCATCATAAAAGTGCATCTGTCCATCATAAAAGTGCATCTGTCCATCATAAAAATGCTTCTATCCATCATAAAAGTGCATCTATCCATCATAAAAGTGCATCTGTCCATCATAAAAGTGCATCTGTCCATCATAAAAGTGCATCTGTCCATCATAAAAATGCTTCTATCCATCATAAAAGTGCATCTGTCCATCATAAAAGTGCATCTGTCCATCATAAAAGTGCATCTGTCCATCATAAAAGTGCATCTATCCATCATAAAAGTGCATCTGTCCATCATAAAAGTGCATCTATCCATCATAAAAGTGCATCTGTCCATCATAAAAGTGCATCTGTCCATCATAAAAGTGCATCTGTCCATCATAAAAGTGCATCTGTCCATCATAAAAGTGCATCTATCCATCATAAAAGTGCATCTATCCATCATAAAAGTGCATCTATCCATCATAAAAGTGCATCTGTCCATCATAAAAGTGCATCTGTCCATCATAAAAGTGCATCTATCCATCATAAAAGTGCATCTGTCCATCATAAAAGTGCATCTGTCCATCATAAAAGTGCATCTATCCATCATAAAAGTGCATCTATCCATCATAAAAGTGCATCATAAAAGTGCATCTATCCATCATAAAAGTGCATCTATCCATCATAAAAGTGCATCTATCCATCATAAAAGTGCATCTATCCATCATAAAAGTGCATCTGTCCATCATAAAAGTGCATCTATCCATCATAAAAGTGCATCTATCCATCATAAAAGTGCATCTATCCATCATAAAAGTGCATCTATCCATCATAAAAGTGCATCTATCCATCATAAAAGTGCATCTATCCATCATAAAAGTGCATCTATCCATCATAAAAGTGCATCTGTCCATCATAAAAGTGCATCTGTCCATCATAAAAGTGCATCTATCCATCATAAAAGTGCATCATAAAAGTGCATCTGTCCATCATAAAAGTGCATCTATCCATCATAAAAGTGCATCTATCCATCATAAAAGTGCATCTGTCCATCATAAAAGTGCATCTGTCCATCATAAAAGTGCATCTATCCATCATAAAAGTGCATCTGTCCATCATAAAAGTGCATCTATCCATCATAAAAGTGCATCTATCCATCATAAAAGTGCATCTGTCCATCATAAAAGTGCATCTGTCCATCATAAAAGTGCATCTATCCATCATAAAAGTGCATCTATCCATCATAAAAGTGCATCTGTCCATCATAAAAGTGCATCTATCCATCATAAAAGTGCATCTATCCATCATAAAAGTGCATCTGTCCATCATAAAAGTGCATCTATCCATCATAAAAGTGCATCTATCCATCATAAAAGTGCATCTATCCATCATAAAAGTGCATCTGTCCATCATAAAAGTGCATCTGTCCATCATAAAAGTGCATTTGTCCATCATAAAAGTGCATCTATTCATCATAAAAGTGCATCTATCCATCATAAAAGTGCATCTGTCCATCATAAAAGTGCATCTATCCATCATAAAAGTGCATCTATCCATCATAAAAGTGCATCTATCCATCATAAAAGTGCATCTATCCATCATAAAAGTGCATCTGTCCATCATAAA
>JARWKJ010000003.1:65968679-65986179 GCA_029959095.1 Rhinichthys osculus | reverse complement strand
TTTGCTTCAGGCGGAGCTTATGAGGATGTTCAGACTGCAAAACAACACAAAGAGATGTGTGTGGCGCTGCTGTAGTGTACGTGACTGAAGGTCCCTCATCACCAGGGTAAGTTTCTCCTTCTAGAGTTTTTCTCCTTCTCTTTGACTTCACATTAATGATGAGCGCAGAGAGTTGGTGCTCTGAATATCAGATGAGCAAGCGAGTCCTCGTCTCGATGAAAGAGTTTAATTCATGAGGCATGAAGCCGTTCGAAGCCACAGATCGACCTTTAGCTGAACTCTCAAGAGAGAGAGAGAGGAGATCTAATTGGCTCATTATCTCCACAGAGAGAGGAGATCTAATTGGCTCATTATCTCCACAGAGAGAGGAGATCTCATTGGCTCATTATCTCCACAGAGAGAGGAGATCTCATTGGCTCATTATCTCCACAGAGAGGAGATCTCATTGGCTCATTATCTCCACAGAGAGGAGATCTCATTGGCTCATTATCTCCACAGAGAGAGGAGATCTCATTGGCTCATTATCTCCACAGAGAGGAGATCTCATTGGCTCATTATCTCCACAGAGAGGAGATCTCATTGGCTCATTATCTCCACAGAGAGGAGATCTCATTGGTTCATTATCTCCACAGAGAGAGGAGATCTCATTGGCTCATTATCTCCACAGAGAGGGAGATCTCATTGGCTCATTATCTCCACAGAGAGAGGAGATCTCATTGGCTCATTATCTCCACAGAGAGAGGAGATCTCATTGGCTCATTATCTCCACAGAGAGAGGAGATCTCATTGGCTCATTATCTCCACAGAGAGGAGATCTCATTGGCTCATTACCTCCACAGAGAGAGGAGATCTCATTGGCTCATTATCTCCACAGAGAGAGGAGATCTCATTGGCTCATTATCTCCACAGAGAGGAGATCTCATTGGCTCATTATCTCCACAGAGAAGAGATCTCATTGGCTCATTATCTCCACAGAGAGGAGATCTCATTGGCTCATTACCTCCACAGAGAGAGGAGATCTCATTGGCTCATTATCTCCACAGAGAGAGGAGATCTCATTGGCTCATTATCTCCACAGAGAGGAGATCTCATTGGCTCATTATCTCCACAGAGAAGAGATCTCATTGGCTCATTATCTCCACAGAGAGGAGATCTCATTGGCTCATTATCTCCACAGAGAAGAGATCTCATTGGCTCATTATCTCCACAGAGAGGAGATCTCATTGGCTCATTATCTCCACAGAGAGGAGATCTCATTGGCTCATTATCTCCACAGAGAGGGAGATCTCATTGGCTCATTCTCTCCACAGAAAGGAGATCTCATTGGCTCATTATCTCCACAGAGAGAGGAGATCTCATTGGCTCATTATCTCCACAGAGAGGGAGATCTCATTGGCTCATTATCTCCACAGAGAGGAGATCTCATTGGCTCATTATCTCCACAGAGAAGAGATCTCATTGGCTCATTATCTCCACAGAGAGGAGATCTCATTGGCTCATTATCTCCACAGAGAGGAGATCTCATTGGCTCATTATCTCCACAGAGAGAGGAGATCTCATTGGCTCATTATCTCCACAGAGAGAGGAGATCTCATTGGCTCATTATCTCCACAGACAGCGAGATCTAATTGGCTCATTATCTGCACAGAGAGGAGATCTCATTGGCTCATTATCTGCAGTGACGGTTATGTGTGTGTGTGTCTGTGTTTAATACATATGATCCTTCTGACATGAAGAAGCATAAAAATCGTCAAACATCTCGAGTTTAGCCTCAATGATCATGTGTTTATAATCAGAACGCAGGGATTTTCTCTTCGAACCCTAACCACAAACAATCTCTTCCTGTTCATTTTCCAGATTGAGTTGGAGACAGCAGTGTTTCTGTGGCTGTGTGTGTTAGCGAGCGCTGTGTTAGCGAGTGTTAGCTGTGTGTGTTAGCGAGCGTTAGCAACACTTTTACTGCGTGTAATCACTGTATGAGTCGCTCAGAGGCCGCGAGGGCAGATCTGGCAACCGGCGGCTCGTCTGCCCTTCACAATCTCTCCAGTAATTACAGCCGTGCCTGATGAGCCGTGCTTTATTGCTCTTCTGCTAACAGGGAAGAAGCACATCCCAGAGAAATCCCACTCGCTTCTGGTCCTGCGTACAGCTCTTCAATCAGGCTCTCGTTTTCCCTGCTGGAAGACCAGATGAGACCAGCTCCTGGTGCTAGCTGGGCTAAACTGGTCTTAACTTTCAGAGCTTAAACAATAGAGTGGCGGAAGCAATGCCAAGGTAATTTATTTGATTCCCAGGAAAGGAAAGAACTGATCAAACATGTAGCTTGAATGCAATGTAAGTTGCTTTGGATAAAAACGTCTGCCAAATGCATTAAAGGGTTAGTTCAATCTGAGAGCTGTCTCACTCCTCCAGAGGCTCACTATTGGCCAGCTTCACATTCATGAGCAGCGTCGGCCAATAGTGAGCCTACGTTCTGATGTAGCGCTGCACTGTTACACTACGTGAACTCACTCAGAGGCAGGGCTGGACTGGCCATCGGGCATTTTCCCGGTGGGCCGACGTGCTTTGTGGGCCGATACATCTCGTACTTTAATTATTATTTTATTTTTTTGTCTGAACGGCCCATAAAACTCGTACATCGGCGGCCCATTGCGTTTAGTTTTGATTCATTGGCGGCTCTGGGATCTTTGTGCCGGTGTAATGCATTGGACAAAAAAGTCAGTGTAGGTATTTTTTTTTCCTCACAGACCGGCAGATGATGAAACGCGTAGATCAGCGGCCCATTGGTTATTTTCTTGATTGACACTGGGCTGGTCCAATCACATCTTTAAATAGCTTTGAGTGAGTGAGCGAGCGAACAGATCAGTGTGTATCTGTCAAAATAGTCAGAGCGATGGAGAAGAAAAGCAAGGAATGTGCAGAGGAATAGCGTAAAAAAAAAGAAACTTCAAAGGCCTTTCAAGTGGCTGATGAGGATAGTGAGGAGGATAAGGAGAGAGATGAGTGAGTGTAGAGAACTGTGGTAAGCAGAACTAGGCTACTTTCAGAACACTTAGGCTATGTTGGAACCCACTACCCTGTTACGCATTATTTCCACATCTGCATATTTGACGATTAGGCATTTTATTAGAATTGTAATGAGACGAGTTTGTAAACCATGTTTTTCGCCAAAATAAAAGCTTGATGCCGTTTCCGTCAAAAAAAAAAAAAGATCATGTGTTTATCTCTTTCAAGTATAGAAATTAGTACGAAACTAATTATGAAAGTTGCTATTATTTTTCAGTGCATTTGTTTTACAACATATGGCTATTACTGCCATAGGATTAATATTATAACTATATAGTAGTGTAATGTAGACAGACACTATATCACAACTAAAAGAGTTTTGAGTTTTTCTTTGTTCAATTTGCACACTGAATAAGGGTTGGAGCTCTATATTTTGAACTCTCAAAGTGCACCAGATTGATGAATTTAACATTAAAAAGCACAAAATTTTCTTACGGGGGAGCATACCCAGTTATTTTTTTGCGCACAAAAAGTATTTCCGTCGCTTGATAAACTTAAGGTTGAGCCACTGTTCTCACTTGGACTATTTTAATGATATTTTTATTTACTTTCTGGGCCGGCAAGTTTCAATCCCTTAGAAGCCTATGGAGGAGTGAGACAGCTCTCAGATTTAATCACAAATATCTTAATTTGTGTTCTGAAGATGAACGAAAGTCTTACGGGGTTGAACAACATGAGGGAGAGTAATTACTGACAGAATTTTCATTTTTGGGTGAACTATCCCTTTAATGTTAAAGAAAATGATCTTTAGCTGGTCTAGATGGACTGCCTGGTCAATTCTCTTGGCTAGCGTTGACCCATGTTAACCAGGCTGAGCACCAGTTTAATTCTCAACGAATTGGGGGATTTTAACCCAAATTGGGAATTTAGTTTCAGACCATAATAATCCCATTTGTGTTTGTGCACAGGTGTGTTTATACCAGTTCCGACAGCTTTTAACATCAATGATGCCAAAGGTCATTGGTCCTCGGATTAGGATCCTGTCTGACCTGGGGCCAGTTGAAGAAAAATATCCGCTAAATCAAGACTTAAGAACTAGTCTGATCAACTAGAAATTAGTCAATCAGTCTGACAAAAAAAACGGTAGATTGGTCTAATTTGATTCCGAAAAGTAACTTAAAGTAAAAAAAAAAGTTATGACCAGTCTTGAAAAAGAAAATGTAGGTGACTAACTTGTAAGACTAGTCTTACAGCCGGCCACTGTTTTCTCCAGCAGGATTTATGTGTTGTGGCGTTTTTCTTGTCCAGCCAACATAAAACACCTTTGAATAATGTGAAATCTTTTGTCGTAACCACATTCCCTCAGTTCCATGACCAAACTCTGCCTCCTTCAGTCCTTAGGGATCAGAGCGTTGTTTTCCCCACCGCAGCTTTTAAATAACGTGTGTGTGAGCGCTCAGAGCTTTAGAAACACATTAGTTTGAACCCAGAAGCTTGACTGGAGTCTGTAACTTTCACTGGATCTTCTGCTCCATTAAGGGTCAGGAGTTTCCTCTCAGGAAGCCTGAGCAGGAACAGTGATCGATGCCAATCTCCCAAATGGATTTCAGGCTGTGGAGGGGCTGTGCACTATGGATTTTTACACACACACACACACACACACACACACACACACACACACACACACACACACACACACACACACACACACACACACACACACACACACACACACACACACACACACACTTACTCTTGGCACTGTAACAGCATCAGGCTGCTGAAACCCATCCGTAGCTGTCATCTACACACACACACACATACACTGAAACCCATCCGTAGCTGTCATTTACACACACACACACACACACACTCACTGAAACCCATCTGTAGCTGTCATCTACTCATTGATCCGTGGCCGGTTTCCATCTCGCGTGGAGTTTGTCTCGGCTAATGGACGCCGTTGAATCCAGTCTTAATCTGCTCAGAGAGCTTAAGATCTCGCATGGAGTCAGCGCTAATCTCTCGTTTGCCTTCAGCCGTTTGGATATTAAAGTCATAATTAGTTCCAGTGGCCGTGAACGAGTTCATGAGAGCGCGGCTTTAATTGTCTACAGTAACAGTCAATAAGGCCTCAGACGTCAGAGTTCTGAAGAGCAGACGAACCTCAGATGCCCTCAGAGAGTGTTATTCAGTGAATGTGTGTGTGTGTGTGTGTGTGAGTGAGTGTGTGAGTGTGTGTGTGTGTGAGTGAGTGAGTCTAGTACTAGAGTACTAGAGTACTAGATTAATAGATTAATATAGTAATAGAGTACTATACGGGGATATTCAAATTAAATGACCCATCATACCACTGATAAGCTCTACCAAACTTGGATGTCTTTTCCAGTAATAAACAAACACTATTAAGTTGTTTTGATTGATGAAGCAGCTTTGATACATTCTGTATTGTGAAAAGCGCTATATAAATATATTTGACTTGACTTGACTTGACTATAGTAATAGAGTACTAAAGTACTAAAGTAATAGAGTACTAGAGTAATAGAGTACTAGAGTAATAGAGTTATAGAGTAATAGAGTACCAGAGTAATAGCGTACTAGTGTCACGAACCACACCAGGAAACACAGGAGAAGATCCAATTGCAGAAAGTATGTTTAATAATGGAAATCCGTTACTCAAAATCCAGTCCAGGCAATAGTCGATATCATAATCCATCCAAAACAAGAACATAAACAGGAACTCAGAAGTGGCGTGATAAATACAAGGACTCCGTGACACATACTGAAACAGACAGGGTTATATACACAGGGAAATGACAATGCTAATGGGGAACAGGCTGAGTGCAATGAAAAGACAAGGATCATGGGGGATGTAGTTCAAGAGTGTGATGGACACCGTGGGGAAGGAGGACATCTAGTGGTGACCCAAGGAACATAAACCAGACACTGTGACATAACCCCCCCTCTACAGAGCGGCTACCAGACGCTCCAAGACGTGACAGACAAACAAGTGTCCAGGCGGGAGGTGGACTGGTGGAGGATCAGGGGGAGGGATGGGGGGCCAGGTCCATGGAGAGAAACGGGGACAGGGAGTGACAGTTCATCTGGCGGCCAGGGCGGAGACGACTTTCCCTCGGGCGGCCAGGACGGAGACTTTCCCTCGGGCGGCCAGGGCGGAGACTTTCCCTCGGGCGGCCAGGGCGGAGACTTTCCCTCGGGCGGCCAGGGCGGAGACTTTCCCTCGGGCGGCCAGGGCGGAGACTTTCCCTCGGGCGGCCAGGGCGGAGACTTTCCCTCGGGCGGCCAGGGCGGAGAATTTCCCTCGGGCGGCCAGGGCGGAGAATTTCCCTCGGGCGGCCAGGGCAGAGAATTTCCCTCAGGCGGCCAGGGCGAATCAGGCAGTGCAGGCGGCCGGGACGGGACAGGTCCTTTGGACGACCAGGGCGAAGAAGACCCCTCGGGCGGCCATAGCAGAGGCTCTGGAACAGACGGCACTGGCTCCGGCTCTCGAACAGCAGGCACTGGCTCCGGCTCTCGAACAGAAGGCACTGGCTCCGGCTCCCGAACAGCAGGCACTGGCTCCGGCTCTCGAACAGCAGGCACTGGCTCCGGCTCTCGAACAGCAGGCACTGGCTCCGGCTCTCGAACAGAAGGCACTGGCTCCGGCTCCCGAACAGCAGGCACTGGCTCCGGCTCCCGAACAGCAGGCACTGGCTCCGGCTCCCGAACAGCAGGCACTGGCTCCGGCTCCCGAACAGCAGGCACTGGCTCCGGCTCCCGAACAGCAGGCACTGGCTCCGGCTCTGGAACAGCAGGCACTGGCTCCGCTCTCGAACAGAAGGCACTGGCTCCGGCTCCCGAACAGCAGGCACTGGCTCCGGCTCCCGAACAGCAGGCACTGGCTCCGGCTCCCGAACAGCAGGCACTGGCTCCGGCTCCCGAACAGAAGGCACTGGCTCCGGCTCCCGAACAGCAGGCACTGGCTCCGGCTCCCGAACAGCAGGCACTGGCTCCGGCTCCCGAACAGCAGGCACTGGCTCCGGCTCCCGAACAGCAGGCACTGGCTCCGGCTCTCGAACAGCAGGCACTGGCTCCGGCTCTGGAACAGCAGGCACTGGCTCCGGCTCTGGAACAGCAGGCACTGGCTCCGCTCTCGAACAGAAGGCACTGGCTCCGGCTCCCGAACAGCAGGCACTGGCTCCGGCTCCCGAACAGCAGGCACTGGCTCCGGCTCCCGAACAGCAGGCACTGGCTCCGGCTCCCGAACAGAAGGCACTGGCTCCGGCTCCCGAACAGCAGGCACTGGCTCCGGCTCCCGAACAGCAGGCACTGGCTCCGGCTCCCGAACAGCAGGCACTGGCTCCGGCTCCCGAACAGCAGGCACTGGCTCCGGCTCTGGAACAGCAGGCACTGGCTCCGCTCTCGAACAGAAGGCACTGGCTCCGGCTCCCGAACAGCAGGCACTGGCTCCGGCTCCCGAACAGCAGGCACTGGCTCCGGCTCCCGAACAGCAGGCACTGGCTCCGGCTCCCGAACAGAAGGCACTGGCTCCGGCTCCCGAACAGCAGGCACTGGCTCCGGCTCCCGAACAGCAGGCACTGGCTCCGGCTCCCGAACAGCAGGCACTGGCTCCGGCTCCCGAACAGCAGGCACTGGCTCCGGCTCTCGAACAGCAGGCACTGGCTCCGGCTCTCGAACAGCAGGCACTGGCTCCGGCTCTCGAACAGCAGGCACTGGCTCCGGCTCTCGAACAGCAGGCACTGGCTCCGGCTCTCGAACAGCAGGCACTGGCTCCGGCTCCCGAACAGCAGGCACTGGCTCCGGCTCTCGAACAGCAGGCACTGGCTCCGGCTCTCGAACAGCAGGCACTGGCTCCGGCTCTCGAAGAGCAGGCACTGGCTCCGGCTCTCGAACAGCAGGCACTGGCTCCGGCTCTCGAACAGCAGGCACTGGCTCCGGCTCTCGAACAGCAGGCACTGGCTCCGGCTCTGGAACAGCGGACCCTGGCTCCGGCTCTGGAGCAGCAGACACAGGCATGTCCGGGATTCGAGTCAATTGCTCCAAAAAGTCCAGTATACCCTTGGCGGCCACACAAATGGGCATCACATGAACAGTCTCTGACTGAGCAGACGTGACAAGAACAGTCTCTGACTGGGCAGACGGGATGTGAATAGTCTCAGGCTGGGCAGACGTGACCTGAACAGTATCTGACTGGGCAGACGTGACGTGAACACTCTCTGGCTGGGCAGACGTGACGTGAACAGTCTCTCGCTGGGCAGACGTGACGTGAACAGTCTCTCGCTGGGCAGACGTGACGTGAACAGTCTCTCGCTGGGCAGACGTGACGTGAACAGTCTCTCGCTGGGCAGACGTGACGTGAACAGTCTCTGGCTGGGCAGACGTGACGTGAACAGTCTCTGGCTCAGCAGTCGTGCGTCTCTTACCCCCTCTCCGTCTGCGACGGTGAGACGGTGGCTCCAATTCGTCCCTCACCCTCCCAGAGTCAAAGGGGGGCCATGGTGGACAGTCCTTCTGTCACGAACCACACCAGGAAACACAGGAGAAGATCCAATTGCAGAAAGTATGTTTAATAATGGAAATCCGTTACTCAAAATCCAGTCCAGGCAATAGTTGATATCATAATCCATCTAAAACAAGAACATAAACAGGAACACAGAAGTGGCGTGATAAATACAAGGACTCCGTGACACATACTGAAACAGACAGGGTTATATACACAGGGAAATGACAATGCTAATGGGGAACAGGCTGAGTGCAATGAAAAGACAAGGATCATAGGGGATGTAGTTCAAGAGTGTGATGGACACCGTGGGGAAGGAGGACATCTAGTGGTGACCCAAGGAACATAAACCAGACACTGTGACAACTAGAGTAATAGAGTGATAGAGTAATAGAGTACTAGAGTACCAGAGTACTATAGTAATAGAGTGATAGAGTAATAGAGTTAAAGAGTTATAGAGTAATAGAGTACCAGAGTAATATAGAGTACTTGTGTACTAGAGTACTATAGTAATAGAGTACTAGAGTAATAGAGTTATAGAGTAATAGAGTACCAGAGTAATATAGAGTACTTGTGTACTAGAGTACTATAGTAATAGAGTACTAGAGTAATAGAGTTATAGAGTTATAGAGTAATAGAGTAATAGAGTACTAGAGTACCACCAGAGTACCATAGTAATAGAGTTATAGAGTAATAGAGTAATAGAGTGATAGAGTAATAGAGTTATAGAGTTATAGAGTTATAGAGTAATAGAGTACCAGAGTAATATAGAGTACTTGTGTACTAGAGTACTATAGTAATAGAGTTATAGAGTAATAGAGTACCAGAGTAATATAGAGTACTTGTGTACTAGAGTACTATAGTAATAGAGTACTAGAGTAATAGAGTTATAGAGTAATAGAGTAATAGAGTACTAGAGTACCACCAGAGTACCATAGTAATAGAGTTATAGAGTAATAGAGTACCAGAGTAATAGAGTACCAGAGTAATAGAGTTATAGAGTAATAGAGTAATAGAGTGATAGAGTAATAGAGTACTAGAGTACCAGAGTACCATAGTAATAGAGTTATAGAGTAATAGAGTAATAGAGTAATAGAGTAATAGAGTGATAGAGTAATAGAGTAATAGAGTTATAGAGTAATAGAGTACCAGAGTAATATAGAGTACTTGTGTACTAGAGTACTATAGTAATAGAGTGATAGAGTAATAGAGTAATAGAGTTATAGAGTAATAGAGTACCAGAGTAATATAGAGTACTTGTGTACTAGAGTACTATAGTAATAGAGTGATAGAGTAATAGAGTAATAGAGTTATAGAGTAATAGAGTACCAGAGTAATATAGAGTACTTGTGTACTAGAGTACTATAGTAATAGAGTGATAGAGTAATAGGCGATCTACGGCGTGTGTATGAACCATCATATGGCGATCTACGGCGTGTGTATGAATCATCATATGGCGATCTACGGCGTGTGTATGAATCATCATATGGCGATCTACGGCGTGTGTATGAATCATCATATGGCGATCTACGGCGTGTGTATGAATCATCATATGGCGATCTACGGCGTGTGTATGAACCATCATATGGCGATCTACGGCGTGTGTATGAATCATCATATGGCGATCTACGGCGTGTGTATGAATCATCATATGGCGATCTACGGCGTGTGTATGAACCATCATATGGCGATCTACGGCGTGTGTATGAATCATCATATGGCGATCTACGGCGTGTGTATGAACCATCATATGGCGATCTACGGCGTGTGTATGAATCATCATATGGCGATCTACGGCGTGTGTATGAACCATCATATGGCGATCTACGGCGTGTGTATGAATCATCATATGGCGATCTACGGCGTGTGTATGAATCATCATATGGCGATCTACGGCGTGTGTATGAATCATCATATGGCGATCTACGGCGTGTGTATGAACCATCATATGGCGATCTACGGCGTGTGTATGAATCATCATATGGCGATCTACGGCGTGTGTATGAATCATCATATGGCGATCTACGGCGTGTGTATGAATCATCATATGGCGATCTACGGCGTGTGTATGAATCATCATATGGCGATCTACGGCGTGTGTATGAATCATCATATGGCGATCTACGGCGTGTGTATGAATCATCATATGGCGATCTACGGCGTGTGTATGAATCATCATATGGCGATCTACGGCGTGTGTATGAATCATCATATGGCGATCTACGGCGTGTGTATGAACCATCATATGGCGATCCACGGCGTGTGTATGGCGATCTACGGCGTGTGTATGAATCATCATATGGCGATCTACGGCGTGTGTATGAATCATCATATGGCGATCTACGGCGTGTGTATAAATCATCATATGGCGATCTACGGCGTGTATATGAACCATCATATGGCGATCTACGGCGTGTGTATGAACCATCATATGGCGATCTACGGCGTGTGTATGAACCATCATATGGCGATCTACGGCGTGTGTATGAACCATCATATGGCGATCTACGGCGTGTGTATGAATCATCATATGGCGATCTACGGCGTGTGTATGAATCATCATATGGCGATCTACGGCGTGTGTATGAATCATCATATGGCGATCTACGGCGTGTGTATGAATCATCATATGGCGATCTACGGCGTGTGTATGAATCATCATATGGCGATCTACGGCGTGTGTATGAATCATCATATGGCGATCTACGGCGTGTGTATGAACCATCATATGGCGATCTACGGCGTGTGTATGAACCATCATATGGCGATCTACGGCGTGTATATGAACCATCATATGGCGATCTACGGCGTGTGTATGAACCATCATATGGCGATCTACGGCGTGTGTATGAATCATCATATGGCGATCTACGGCGTGTGTATGAATCATCATATGGCGATCTACGGCGTGTGTATGAACCATCATATGGCGATCTACGGCGTGTATATGAACCATCATATGGCGATCTACGGCGTGTGTATGAACCATCATATGGCGATCTACGGCGTGTGTATGAATCATCATATGGCGATCTACGGCGTGTGTATGAATCATCATATGGCGATCTACGGCGTGTGTATGAATCATCATATGGCGATCTACGACGTGTGTATGAATCATCATATGGCGATCTACGGCGTGTGTATGAACCATCATATGGCGATCTACGGCGTGTGTATGAATCATCATATGGCGATCTACGGCGTGTGTATGAACCATCATATGGCGATCTACGGCGTGTGTATGAATCATCATATGGCGATCTACGGCGTGTGTATGAATCATCATATGGCGATCTACGGCGTGTGTATGAACCATCATATGGCGATCTACGGCGTGTGTATGAATCATCATATGGCGATCTACGGCGTGTGTATGAATCATCATATGGCGATCTACGGCGTGTGTATGAATCATCATATGGCGATCTACGGCGTGTGTATGAATCATCATATGGCGATCTACGGCATGTGTATGAACCATCATATGGCGATCTACGGCGTGTGTATGAATCATCATATGGCGATCTACGGCGTGTGTATGAACCATCATATGGCGATCTACGGCGTGTGTATGAATCATCATATGGCGATCTACGGCGTGTGTATGAACCATCATATGGCGATCTACGGCGTGTGTATGAATCATCATATGGCGATCTACGGCGTGTGTATGAACCATCATATGGCGATCTACGGCGTGTGTATGAATCATCATATGGCGATCTACGGCGTGTGTATGAACCATCATATGGCGATCTACGGCGTGTGTATGAACCATCATATGGCGATCTACGGCGTGTGTATGAACCATCATATGGCGATCTACGGCGTGTGTATGAATCATCATATGGCGATCTACGGCGTGTGTATGAACCATCATATGGCGATCTACGGCGTGTGTATGAACCATCATATGGCGATCTACGGCGTGTGTATGAATCATCATATGGCGATCTACGGCGTGTGTATGAATCATCATATGGCGATCTACGGCGTGTGTATGAATCATCATATGGCGATCTACGGCGTGTGTATGAACCATCATATGGCGATCTACGGCGTGTGTATGAACCATCATATGGCGATCTACGGCGTGTGTATGAATCATCATATGGCGATCTACGGCGTGTGTATGAATCATCATATGGCGATCTACGGCGTGTGTATGAACCATCATATGGCGATCTACGGCGTGTGTATGAATCATCATATGGCGATCTACGGCGTGTGTATGAATCATCATATGGCGATCTACGGCGTGTGTATGAACCATCATATGGCGATCTACGGCGTGTGTATGAATCATCATATGGCGATCTACGGCGTGTGTATGAACCATCATATGGCGATCTACGGCGTGTGTATGAACCATCATATGGCGATCTACGGCGTGTGTATGAACCATCATATGGCGATCTACGGCGTGTGTATGAACCATCATATGGCGATCTACGGCGTGTGTATGAATCATCATATGGCGATCTACGGCGTGTGTATGAACCATCATATGGCGATCTACGGCGTGTGTATGAACCATCATATGGCGATCTACGGCGTGTGTATGAATCATCATATGGCGATCTACGGCGTGTGTATGAACCATCATATGGCGATCTACGGCGTGTGTATGAACCATCATATGGCGATCTACGGCGTGTGTATGAACCATCATATGGCGATCTACGGCGTGTGTATGAATCATCATATGGCGATCTACGGCGTGTGTATGAACCATCATATGGCGATCTACGGCGTGTGTATGAACCATCATATGGCGATCTACGGCGTGTGTATGAATCATCATATGGCGATCTACGGCGTGTGTATGAACCATCATATGGCGATCTACGGCGTGTGTATGAACCATCATATGGCTGTGCATCTGCTTATGAAGCTGGCGTCCGACGGGACGAGGATAGTCGGTTTTGCAGATGCTTGTCTGTCTATGAGGAGCGATATGAAACACACATTTGTTCAGGGTGTTGTTAGCACTCGACTGTAATCAAAAGTTGGAGAGTAACACACACCATCTGCTGGTTTGCTCGTCAGTAACGACACGTTAGCGCTGGAGTCTCGACAAGATCAATAATGCTGCAGACTCTCTGTTTGTGGAGATGTAGAGACTCAGATTCACTCCCTCCTGAAGTCTTGTTGGAGTGTCTCTGTCTTTTCACGTGCCATTAGCTGTGCATCATCCAAAGTTGTGACTTAACTGGAAATATGGCATAAAACATTTGTGAATAAAGCAGTGTTTCCATCCCTTGTGTTCAAGAGAACAAAACGGGCACTAAATATCAGTAATACACTGTAATTTCCTGCAATTGTGCTGTTTCCCTCCATCATAAACGAGTGTGTGTTGAGCGTTTCCCTCCATCATAAACGAGTGTGTGTTGAGCGTTTCCCTCCATCATAAACGAGTGTGTGTTGAGCGTTTCCCTCCATCATAAACGAGTGTGTGTTGAGCGTTTCCCTCCATCATAAACGAGTGTGTGTTGAGCGTTTCCCTCCATCATAAACGAGTGTGTGTTGAGCGTTTCCCTCCATCATAAACGAGTGTGTGTTGAGCGTTTCCCTCCATCATAAACGAGTGTGTGTTGAGCGTTTCCCTCCATTATAAACGAGTGTGTGTTGAGCGTTTCCCTCCATCATAAACGAGTGTGTGTTGAGCGTTTCCCTCCATCATAAACGAGTGTGTGTTGAGCGTTTCCCTCCATCATAAACGAGTGTGTGTCGAGCGTCAGACGAAACACAGTAAATGCTATCGTGTTCTCTAGCGTCCGGATGCTGGTGTTCGGGAACACACTCGTGTGTGTGAAACGCTTCTGGAGGGAATTACACCAAATCATTCTGATCACACACTTCGACTCCGGCGTTTCAGAAACACCAAACCAACACTAGAGACGCTGCGACGCCATTGGTCCACTGGAATCTCCAGTTATCCAATCACAGCTGAAAGTTTATATGCATGTATTATCGGATAAACAAATGATATGCATATTCCAAAATGTGCATATAAATAGGTGAACGCAAAAATCTACTTTTGCAAAGCGTTGCATGTAGTTCAACATTGAAACGGAAGTGATCTCCGGTGTCTCTCAGTGCCGCACTCTGAGAGTCTCTGTTCGGCGGGATGATTCCCGGGATCGCCGGCGTAGACGTGGACTCTGCGGGAGTCATGTGAATGACAGCTGGTCTGAGGAGTTAGATATGAACCGGCCTCTTCATTCCCGGGATCGCCGGCGTAGACGTGGACTCTGCGGGAGTGAAGCTTCTTCAGATCTCGCTGTATATTGAGTGAATGTCCAACTCTTCCTTTTCTCTCTCTCTCTCTCTCTCTCTCTCTCTCTCTCTCTCTCTCTCTCTCTCTCTCTCTCTCTCTCTCTCTCTCTCTCTCTCTCTCTCTCGCTCTCTCTCTCTCTCTCGCTCTCTCTTTCTCTCCCCCTCTCTCCCCCCCCCTCCCTCCCTCTCTCTCTCTCTCTCTCCCCCCCCCCTCTCTCTCTCTCTCTCTCTCGCTCTCGCTCTCGCTCTCTCTTTCTCTCCCTCTCTCCCCCCCCCCCCCCCCCTCTCTCCCCCCCCCCTCTCTCCCTCTCTCCCCCCCCCCCCTCTCTCTCCCTCTCTCCCCCTCTCCCCCACACTCTTTCTCCTCAGCAGTCATAATGATTTCCATTGGCCGGCAGAAGTGAAAAATCAATGTGTGTGTCTCTTCTCCAGCTCTTCTTCAGTGTGTTATATTGAAGTCACCGCGACCTCACGCGTCTCTGAACACTTATTAGCGGCGCACAGACTCGATGAGCTTGTCTGGTCTGGATTAAATCCATTGGTGCGTGACTTCAGTTTGAGTTTCCAGTGTTTAAGAATGAGACAGTATTTTGATGACACAATAAACCCTATCTGGCATTTAATTCAATGTAAACTTTCTCTAAGGCTAGAAGCATTATTTAACACATTCAATATATATTTGGCTAGTATCGGCACAATAATCGGTTCTTTGAACACATTATTATCGTGTCAGCAAAATACAATATCAGTTGACATCTAATTCATATGCACTGATATACTGGAGCATAAACCAATTTCAGTACATACAGTCACAAATATTATTCATACAGGGACTACCAGTAAAATATATAAAAATTTGGGACCAAAGATGATTCCTCCACTTTGAGCTGATCATGTTTTGCTGAAGTGTGTTTTCTGTAACTGCTAATGCTCTTTTTACACACACACTGAACAACATGAAGCATTGCTTGGTCACTGGTTGAGCTAAACTGGTATTATCTAATTGTGTAGTTAAATTTAACAGCTGACAGATATTCAACATAATTCATGTGTGAGAGTCTAACAGAAGGACGGACAAAACCAGTCAAATATCCACTGATCTGAGAACTCTGAGTTCTGCTCATGTTTTACTACCATTTTCTAAACTCGAGCGAATAAACTGATAATGTGAGAAATGTTGAAGGTGGCTGAGTGAATGTTGGTTTGACTGTACATAAAATAAAACATGGCTTGAGTTCGGTTAAAAACGCTGCAGAAACACGTAAAGAAATCTCCTCGGTATCGGCCGATATATGTTCATTTTTAATGTTATCGTTATCGGCCTGATAAGAAAATGTGGCTAATATATTAAAGCTGATAAACAATGTATTATTTCCTTCAGCTGAGACTCAGATGCGGACTGTTCAACATGATGGCTTTGAATTGTGTGAAATGATTGGACTCACTTTAAAAAAGGAAAATATAGTAAAGTATTGCAAGTCTGTCATATCGGCTACATAAAATGATCATAAGAACATTATTATTGTTCGGGACATGGATTTTAATGGTGAGACTTTTGTTTTTTTAAATCAGGCTCTCAAAAATTACATAAAAACTTGGATTTAGATTTATCAGCCAATATATTTCTTATCTCCTTTCAAATATAAATAATTATCGGTTATCGGTATCGACAAAAACTCTCATATCGGTCCATCCCTACTTTTTATTGTGATTTCTAGTCGCAGAGACATTCGAGCACAGTTTGGGAAACAGTTTTTACTCTCCTCGTTCATATTCACGTTCACTAATGAGAGATTTCTAGGATTCAACATGTGAAACGCGCTACAAAAACTGGTTCAGCTAAACAAGAATCATATTTAAGCTTTTCATTAATATGCACTATTACAACAATTTGCATTCAAATATTTTACTGTGAAAAATTATACAAATTAACCATTCAGTGATTCATTGAATTCATTGAAATGGTCAGTTTTTACTAAAACATTTGAATGCATGAAAAATGTTAAATGAATCGTTGAACCAAGAATCAAATGGCTCGGTGAGTCTCGAGTCTTGTGTTGATTCATCAGAATCTGTCTGGGTTTACCAGTGTTTGTGTCTGATGAGACTGGGAATATCTGTGAATATCTGTGAATATCTGTGAATATCTGTGAATATTTGTGAATATCTGGGAATATCTGGGAATTTATGGGAATATCTGGGAATATCTGTGAATATCTGAGAATATCTGGGAATATCTGTGAATATCTGTGAATATCTGTGAATATCTGTGAATATTTGTGAATATCTGGGAATATCTGGGAATTTATGGGAATATCTTTAAATGTTTTGGAATATCTGAGAATATCTGTGAATATCTGGGAATATTTGTGAATATCTGGGAATATTTGTCAATATCTGGCAATATCTGGGAATTTATGGGAATATCTTTGAATGTTTTGGAATATCTGAGAATATCTGGGAATATCTGAGAATATCTGGGAATATCTGGGAATATTTGTGAATATCTGGGAGTATCTGGGAATGTCTGAGAATATCTGGGAGTATCTGGGAATATCTGAGAATATCTGAAAATATCTGAGAATATCTGGGAATATCTGAGAATATCTGGGAATATCCCTGAATATCTGTGAATATTTGTGAATATATGTGAATATTTGTGAATATCTGGGAATATCTGGGAATATTTGT
>JARWKJ010000003.1:65956179-65963679 GCA_029959095.1 Rhinichthys osculus | reverse complement strand
GATTAGTAAATGAGGGAATCGGAAGGTTAATTTCTTGAAAATAATCTCTTTTTGCCAGATGCTCTGGTAATGAATCGTGTTTGCAGCGGAGAGAGAAGTTATACATGAGTTTTATGATGTTAGGAGTTTAGTGTGTGTGTGTGTGCTCGAGATTGTGTGTGTGTGTGTGTGTGTGTGCGCGTGTGATTGTGTGTGTCTGTTTGTGTGTGTGTGTGTGTGCCATTCTTTGGGGGACACGACCTCCTTTCGGGATTGTCCTCATCCTCATTTGTAAAAAGGTATAAAAGTAAATATTTTTGTGTTAAAGTGTAAATTGCAGGTTAAATTTCTCACGAAGATAATGCAATGTGCTTACTAAACATAAAGATAAGAACCGCCCACAATTGTTTTTTATGTCTTTTTATACCAAAATGCTGCATATAATATGAAAAGTTGTTGCGTTTTACAGTGGTTTTAAGCACGCCCCCTCCCTCCACTAGGCTGGGCGTGATGTCATAACAGGGACTCCAAGCTTTTACTGTCTATGCCTGGTCTATACTCCAAGCCTAGCGTTACCGTTAGTCTAAACGGCGAGTAGGCTAACAGAGTGAGTGCATTAGCGCCTTATGACGTCATCACCCAGTTACTGTAGAAAACATGCTACCGTTGAAGAAACCCCAATAAATGTTATTTTAACGCATTTTAAGACAGAAATGTATTGAGCACTTTAATTTACACATTAATTGATTGTGGTGGTTAACCTGCAATTTACACTTTAAACGGTTGCAAAATGCAGAAATAATTTGTGTTACTGTCATTATTTTTCTGCTCACACTGTTTGTGTCTTCAATAAGAGGATTCCATGGATGAGATATCATAGGAGTGAATGTTACTGAAGCATCTTCTGACGTGGAGTTGCAGTGACCGGCCATGAGAGTGTGTGTCTCGGCGGAGTGTGTAATGCAACGGGACGGGTGTGTGTAATCGCGTTAGCTCTGTTTGCTGCGCTGGGACGCAGGTGAGTGACCGGAGGCGGGTCCGTGAATCTCTCTCTCTTCATCATCAGTGTCGTGTGGAATCATGTTCAGATGAATTTGCATCAGAAGTGTCGAAGCCTGAGCGCGTGTCGTCCTCCTACTCGCTTGCATCATGACGCCTCTTTACAGCTTCATATTTACACATTTATAATCAGCAGTCTCTTTATTTTTAGCTCATGTTTGTCTCCGTGTAATTATCTTTTTTCAAATGAAATGGTTTGTTCCTGTACACCCGAGAAATCCCAGAGAAGCTCCTGGCTTTGGCAGGTCAAGATGAACTAACTAACTAACTAACTAACCCGCTGAGATCCTGATCACCTCGCCTCTCTCATGACGGATCTCCTCGGTGTCTCTCGGCCTCTGGGAGTCTCTCTCTCTCACAGCAACAGCTCTCCACAATGCAACCCGTTAGCAGATAAACCACACACTGCTTGTTCAGAAGGTCTTGTACGCCTTTAGTCGACACTATTAACAGCTGACAGCTGTTGTTTTTGCCGCAAATTTTTTGATTTTTTGATTTATTTCAAAATTATAATGTGTGTTTTCGTGTTTTTATATTTATGTACATTGTTGTTCTTTGTGTGAACGCGTGTTGAAACTCAAGCAACAAAGATTTCCCCTCGGGGATAATAAAAGTCCAGTCCAGTTCTTCATTAATGGCTCTGAACGATTCACTGATTCAAACGGGTTCTGAGTCTGATTCAAAGCATGCATCTCGTTTCATCTTTCTTCTCAGCGAGGACTTCTAATCTTTCTCTCTGTCACACTGGTGCATTCGTGTTGTGTATTAAAACTGCATGAGCCGTTAGCAGGAGGATCCAGCCAGCTCTCCATTGTTAGTTATATAACACTATGGTTTCAAACTCTGAAATCCCTTTGGAGAAACTAAATCAGGCCCAAAGGAGACCTTTGAAAACCTCTGTGTGTGTGTGTGTGTGTGTGTGTGTGTGTGTGTGTGTGTGTGTGTGTGTGTGTGTGTGTGTGTGTGTGTGTGTGTGTGTGTGTGTGTGTGTGTGTGTGTCGTCTGTCAGGAGAAAAAACTGAAATGTTAGAGTGTGTGACTTTCGTTTCATGTGAAATATCCAAAACATGCTTATAACCGAGGTTTATACTGAGACTAAATCAGCCATCGAGTGTAGAAACCAGTAACCAGCGTGTGTTTCCCTGAGCGCCTCCCTCCATCGCTCGCTCCCTCCCACCTCCTCCGTCTCTCTCTCTGTGTGTGTGTGTGTGTGTCCGCAGCTGTGTCTCGCTCGTTCTCTCCCAGTCTCAGGCTGTGCTTTCACACGAGCGGAGCGTCTCGCCAGCTTCAGCACTGCCACATCTCTCTCTCTCTCTCACACACACACACACTCTCGCGCATCACTGCCGTCACTAACGGATAGATCTGTGTCTGCGAGAGGACGAGACTGTGATGCTCCTGTTTCGTTAGCGCTAGACCTTCTCTCTCCGAAGGAACGCCGCAGAATCCCGGGAATGAGCATGAATGGAGATCACGGATTAACCCCGCTGGGAGAGGAAGCTAATCAGACCTCGGGATCGTAGGATTCGCCGGATCGCTGTTCTGCTCCTCCCGTCCCGAGAGCTTGATTTATTCTGTCTGGTCTCTGGTTTCAGCTCACGTCTCTGAGCTTTCTGCTCGTCTCCTGAGGTTTGATCATCCATCGCATCTCGTTTCTCCTCCCGTTCCCTGTTTTTCTTTCACTTGTTTTGTTTTGTTTTGTCCGATTTATCCTTGCGTTTGAGTTTTTCCAGGATGGTGTGTCTCGGCACTAGCGTTCTGGACTTTAGATGGATAACCTCTGCAAGCTCTTGGCAAACTTGAGGATCAACCCGTCAGGATTCTAGTTTGGTGGAGGCTTTGCGTTCGGCTTGCATTCCGATGTAGATCTAACTAGAGGTTTGGTTTAGTTTATTAGTTTTGGGTGATTATTACTGCTCCGCATTCACAGTTTTCCTCATCTTTTTTTGGTTTTCAAAGGTTGGTCGATCTCATCTTTGGATTGCTTTGTGGAAATTAATCCCTGAAGGTTTTTTTGTTTGCAGTTCGTGATTGAGGCATTTTTCCTAGCTACGGGAATCTAGAAACCATGGATACCGGCTTGGCCTGACATGTCTTCCTGTTTGTGTCACGTGAGGAGGCGTGGCATGGAAGCCCCGCCCCCTTTCCCTTCCGGTTTGCTTCTGAGCAGTGGATTAGTGCTTTACCCACGAGCCCCGGCGCTCAGGGTCTTCTGGACCAGTGTGTCGGGTCTATGGACACTGGTTCTGTCCCTGGCATTACTCGCCTTCCCGGGTCCGGCGGTCTCGGCTAGAGTATCGTCCAGTCTGAGCACAACGCATCACGTTCACCATTTCCATAATAAACACGGCACCGTTCCCATCGCCATCAACCGGATGCCCTTCCTGACGCGGGGAAGCCACGGTAGGTGCCAGTGTGGCGGTGCTGTTTAATTTTAAAGAATTATTATTTTTGGCATTTTTTCCTTTATCGAGATAGTATAGTATAGAGAACTCACAGGGAGTGGAAGAGAGAGGGTTCTGGGATCGGGAAAGGTCCCTGGAGCCGGGACTCAAACTCGGGTCGAGTATATGTGATTCTTGTGTATATTTAATTTTATGCATTTAGCAGACATACACTTTCATTCAAAGAAGCTTCTATTGCATTTAAGGTAAATGTACTTTTTATTGGTTTCCCTGGGGATTAAACCCATTACCCCGGCGTTGCTCTCTTTGAACTACAGGAATGAGTTTAAACTACAGGAATGAGTAGGGATGAGTTTGAACTTCAGGAATGAGGAGGAATGAGTTTGAACTACAGGAATGAGTAGGAATGAGTTTGAACTACAGGAATGAGTTTGAACTACAGGAATGAGTAGGGATGAGTTTGAACTTCAGGAATGAGTAGGAATGAGTTTGAACTACAGGAATGAGTAGGAATGAGTTTGAACTACTGGAATGAGTAGGAATGAGTTTGAACTACAGGAATGAGTTTGAACTACAGGAATGAGTAGGAATGAGTTTGAACTAATGGAATGAGTAGGAATGAGTTTGAACTACAGGAATGAGTAGGAATGAGTTTGAACTTCAGGAATGAGTAGGGATGAGTTTGAACTACTGGAATGAGTTTGAACTACAGGAATGAGTAGGAATGAGTTTGAACTACAGGAATGAGTAGGAATGAGTTTGAACTACTGGAATGAGTTTGAACTACAGGAATGAGTAGGAATGAGTTTGAACTACAGGAATGAGTAGGAATGAGTTTGAACTACAGGGATGAGTAGGAATGAGTTTGAACTACTGGAATGAGTTTGAACTACAGGGATGAGTAGGGATGAGTATGAACTACTGGAATGAGTTTGAACTACAGGAATGAGTAGGAATGAGTTTGAACTACTGGAATGAGTTTGAACTACAGGGATGAGTAGGGATGAGTATGAACTACTGAAAAGAGTTTGAACTACAGGAATGAGTAGGAACGAGTTTGAACTACAGGAATGAGTAGGAACGAGTTTAAACTTCAGGAATGAGTAGGAATGAGTTTGAACTTCAGGAATGAGTTTGAACTACTGGAATGAGTAGGAGTGAGTTTGAACTACAGGAATGAGTAGGAATGAGTTTGAACTACAGGGATGAGTAGGAATGAGTTTGAACTACAGGAATGAGTAGGAACGAGTTTGAAATACTGGAATGAGTAGGAATGAGATTGAACTTCAGGAATGAGTTTGAACTACAGGAATGAGTAGGAATGAGTTTGAACTACTGGAATGAGTAGGAATGAGTTTGAACTACTGAAATGAGTAGGAATGAGTTTGAACTACAGGGATGAGTAGGAATGAGTTTGAACTACTGGAATGAGTAGGAATGAGTTTGAACCACAGGAATGAGTAGGAAATGAGTTTGAACTACTGGAATGAGTAGGAATGAGTTTGAACTACAGGAATGAGTAGGAATGAGTTTGAACTAATGGAATTAGTAGGAATGAGTTTGAACTACAGGAATGAGTAGGAATGAGTTTGAACTACTGGAATGAGTAGGAATGAGTTTGAACTACTGGAATGAGTAGGAATGAGTTTGAACTACTGGAATGAGTAGGAATGAGTTTGAACTACAGGAATGAGTAGGAATGAGTTTGAACTACTGGAATGAGTAGGAATGAGTTTGAACTACAGGAATGAGTAGGAATGAGTTTGAACTACTGGAATGAGTAGGAATGAGTTTGAACTACTGGAATGAGTAGGAATGAGTTTGAACTACAGGAATGAGTTTGAACTACAGGAATTAGTAGGAATGAGTTTGAACTACTGGAATTAGTAGGAATGAGTTTGAACTACAGGAATGAGTAGGAATGAGCTTGAACTACTGGAATGAGTAGGAATGAGTTTGAACTACTGGAATGAGTAGGAATGAGTTTGAACTACAGGAATGAGTAGGAATGAGTTTGAACTACTGGAATGAGTAGGAATGAGTTTGAACTACAGGAATGAGTAGGAATGAGTTTGAACTACAGGAATGAGTAGGAATGAGTTTGAACTACAGGAATGAGTTTGAACTACAGGAATTAGTAGGAATGAGTTTGAACTACTGGAATTAGTAGGAATGAGTTTGAACTACAGGAATGAGTAGGAATGAGTTTGAACTACTGGAATGAGTAGGAATGAGTTTGAACTACTGTAATGAGTAGGAATGAGTTTGAACTACTGTAATGAGTAGGAATGAGTTTGAACTACAGGAATGAGTAGGAATGAGTTTGAACTACAGGAATGAGTAGGAATGAGTTTGAACTACGGGAATGAGTAGGAATGAGTTTGAACTACTGGAATGAGTAGGAATGAGTTTGAACAAAAGAAAGAGTAGGAACTACTGGAATTAGTAGGAATGAGTTTGAACTACGGGAATGAGTAGGAATGAGTTTGAACTACATGAATGAGTAGGAATGAGTTTGAACTACAGGAATGAGTAGGAATGAGTTTGAACTACAGGAATGAGTAGGAATGAGTATGAACTACTGGAATGAGTAGGAATGAGTTTGAACAAAAGAAAGAGTAGGAATGAGTTTGAACTACAGGAATGAGTAGGAATGAGTTTGAACTACTGGAATTAGTAGGCATGAGTTTGAACTACTGTAATAAGTAGGGATGTGTATGAACTACTGGAATGAGTAGGAATGAGTTTGAACTACTGGAATTAGTAGGAATGAGTTTGAACTACTGGAATTAGTAGGAATGAATTTGAACTACTGGAATTAGTAGGAATGAGTTTGAACTACTGTAATGAGTAGGAATGAGTTTGAACTACAGGAATGAGTAGGAATGAGTTTGAACTACAGGAATGAGTAGGAATGAGTTTGAACTACAGGAATGAGTAGGAATGAGTTTGAACTACTGTAATGAGTAGGAATGAGTTTGAACTACTGTAATGAGTAGGAATGAGTTTGAACTACTGTAATGAGTAGGAATGAGTTTGAACTACAGGAATGAGTAGGAATGAGTTTGAACTACTGGAATTAGTAGGAATGAGTTTGAACTACTGGAATTAGTAGAAATGAGTTTGAACTACGGGAATGAGTAGGAATGAGTTTGAACTACTGGAATGAGTAGGAATGAGTTTGAACTACTGGAATTATTAGAAATGAGTTTGAACTACAGGAATCTCAGTTTAGTTTTGTCTCAGTAAATGATGGTGGACGCCTCAGGCTCGTTCGCCAGTGAATGAAGGTGTGCTGGAATATCAGTGACATTGTGAAAACCTGCACTTCTGTGAGCTCAGAGACAGCGGATTCTGGGGCAAGGCTATGAATCCAGATTTATATAAGGAATACTCGTTCTTTGTGCTGCAGGTTGAGCTGTGGAATCAGTAGAGAGCCTGTCAGTTCATGTATGAGTAGAGACTCCTGTAATCAGCGTTTGTCTGATTGAGCTTCACTCTGAGATGTCTGACTCGTTGAGTCTCTATATTTGCTCTCTCTCTCTCGTTTCTCTCGCTCTTTCTCACCTCACTTATTCCGTTGGGTTTCAGTCAGGTGTTAACGTGGTCGTGGCTCAGAGAGGTCGTCCTGAACCCTGTCTGTGTTACTGATGATTGGTTCTCAGCTCTTATTCCACGGCTCTGGGGAATACTTGATTCTGATTGGTCAATCGCTCCATCCAGCGGTGTATTATTCCCAGATAACAACAGAAGACAGAAACACAGGCTCATCCGGGTCACTAAAGTCAGCAGCGCTATACACTCGCTAGGAATGTTTTTTTCTTTGTGGAAGTTTTGCCTTTGGTGAGCTAATAAAATATTAAAACTCAGTCAAATCAATATTTTGTGTACAGTTATTTAATTATGCCATCCAGTATCGTGGACTCGCTCTCTCTTGTTTCATACAAACACAGCGGCGGCCATTTTGTATGACTGTATACCGTATCTCTTAAATGTCCGTCTAGTTTGATCTCGCCGCTGAAACTGCTCTCTCCGCGCAAGCTTTGCGTTTAAAGAA
>JARWKJ010000003.1:65928679-65943679 GCA_029959095.1 Rhinichthys osculus | reverse complement strand
CACACACACACACACACCTGATTATCTCGTTCAGACGCCTGATGTCTACAGACACACACACACACACACACACACACACACACACACCTGATTATCTCGTTCAGACGCCTGATGTCTACACACACACACACACACACACACCTGATTATCTCGTTCTGACGCCTGATGTCTACACACACACACACACACACCTGATTATCTCGTTCATACGCCTGATGTCTACACACACACACACACACACCTGATTATCTCGTTCAGACGCCTGATGTCTACACACACACACACACACACCTGATTAACAACAATCCTCAGACATTTTATTTTTCAGGATTCTTTGATGAATAGAAAGTTCAAACTGTTGGACTCCAAACTGACTCATTCAAATGAATCAAACTTTGAACAAACTGATTCACTAAATTGAATCAAACACTGAACAAACTGATTCACTGAATTGAATCAAACACTGAACAAACTGATTCACTGAATTGAATCAAACTCTGAACAAACTGATTCACTGAATTGAATCAAACACTGAACAAACTGATTCACTGAATTGAATCAAACTCTGAACAAACTGATTCACTGAATTGAATCAAACTCTGAACAAACTGATTCACTGAATTGAATCAAACTCTGAACAAACTGATTCACTGAAATGAATCAAACTCTGAACTCTGTTCTTGCTTTCCCTGGGAATCGAACCCATGACCTTGGCGTTGCAAGCGAGCGCTCTCCTGTGTGAGCTGCAGGAAACACTGTTCGTTTATTTGTGAATGTGATCATTTTTTGTGAATCTCAATCTATTTATTTGGAATAATGCAACAATTCTAACCCCATAAATTTATGCTGTGTGAAATTATAAAACAATGCCCCCCCCCCCCCCCCCCCCCCAAATAGTATTGTAGTTTTATTCATATTTTGAGTTAGTTTGTGTGTTTTCAGTTTTGATTTTATTTGACTTGTTTCCACCCGTGGCCTTCGTGAGGGTTTCCCTTCAGGCACCAGCATGTCCCTATAAAGCACTAATGAGGCGCTAGCTTCTCACACAACACCAGTAATAATGTGTCTCTAATGATTGTGTGCGGGGTGTAAACTTATGAACTTATTATCAATTCTGTTGTAAAAAAGATTAATTGTAATTTACGAATATTGTATCGCTCTATTAACTGTGTCACAGTTAATATTTCCCATATTAGACTATGCGGACGTTGTTCATCAAACACAGCAGAATCACACTTGAAGGCGTTGAATGTTGCTTTCAATAATATATGTAGATTTGTGCTGAGATGTCCTTGTACTCCTCATGTAGGACTCTCGGAACTAATCACCAAAAGCCAGAAGACAGTTTCACTGCTATCAAGTCATTTCTAAATGTGTGTATATACCCTTTATATCTGGGATACTTATTTTTTATTTATTCATTTATGTGTACATATGCGAGTGAGTGTGTGTATGTGTGCTGTATTATCTTTGTCTTTGTCCCGAGGACCGTCGAAGGCGAGATGTTTCATCTCAAGGGTTCTCCTCAACCAGACTCATCTGAAGGAAATCTCATTAACAAACACAACCGTTAGTTCTTACACTCGCATTTGCATTATTATTATCAATCTGACGCCTCGTAAACATGACTCTGATCAGCCAATCAGATTAGAGCTCACATGCCGCAATGATTATTAATATTTATGTATGACTATTATTATTATTAGTTGTAGTATTTATTATTTCTGTATTGTGTGTGTTTGTGTTGTGTCTGGCCGGCTCATCTGCTGTGTTTGGCACTGAAGTGTGTTCCCTGCAGTCATCACACACACACACACACACACACACACACACTTTACGCCGTGTGTTTCACTTCAGCTCAGTGTGTGTGTGCGGCTCGTGGCACAGTACTGTTTCAGAGCGGCGTGTTTGAGTGTTTCGATCAGGAACTGTTCTGGGATCAGAGAGGAGTGTGTCCAGATCACACACAGATATAACATAGCACCTCTTATTCTTTTTCATATTTCATATTTTTCATATTTCATATTTTTCAATATAATATATTCAATGTTTCGATCAGGAAGTGTTCTGTGACCAGAGAACTCCTTCTCTCCTTCATGTGCAGGACTGACAACAATAAAAATCATATTCTTAAATAATGCTAAAAAAAATCCTTTTGGTTGTAAAAATGCATGTAATTTGATCTGATTTGTGAGTGAAATGTGTGGCGTTTAATTACCTGTCACCTCGGGTCTCACACCTGGGCGGAGGCTGTGATTGGCTGTCAGCTCTGAGCGTGGGCGGAGCTGCTGATGTGTGAAAGGCTGTGATTGGCTGACAGCTCTGAGCGTGGGCGGAGCTGCTGATGTGTGAAAGGCTGTGATTGGCTGACAGCTCTGAGCGTGGGCGGAGCTGCTGATGTGTGAAAGGCTGTGATTGGCTGATGGCTCTGAGTGTGGGTGGGGCTGCTGATGTGTGAAAGGCTGTGATTGGCTGACAGCTCTGAGCGTGGGCGGAGCTGCTGATGTGTGAAAGGCTGTGATTGGCAGATGGCTCTGAGTGTGGGCGGAGCTGCTGATGTGTGAAAGGCTGTGATTGGCTGATGGCTTTTAGTGTGGGCGGGGCTGCTGATGTGTGAAAGGCTGTGATTGGCTGACGGCTCTGAGCGTGGGCGGAGCTGCTGATGTGTGTGTGTGTGTGTGTGTCTGTGTGTGTGTGTGTGTGTGTGTGTGTGTGTGTGTGTGTGTGTGTGTGTGTGTGTCTGTGTGTGTGTGTGTGTGTGTGTGCAGTGTCCGCATCATGTCCGTTCATGTTACTTTAACAGCTGAACCAGAAGAGAGAAAAGAGAAAATAACTTATAGGATAAATCATATTTGCTTGTTCATTTATCAATTGTACATTTTTCTTCATATTATTTCATAGTAATTAATAAAAAAAGAATAATTATGAAACTTGTAATGTGAAAAATGCATTAGTATGTAGAAATTAACATTAACCAAAATGTATGAATTAAAAAGATTGTGTTTATTGTTAGTTCATATATTAATTTTGACGCTTTCAGAAGGAAATGTGAGAGGTTATTGCACTTATGAGACCAGCCACCATAGTTACCCAGGGCATTGCTAAGTGTTTAAGCAAGCTCTATAGCAGGTTGCCATGCATTTGCTAGGGTGTTGTGGATGTTTGCCTGTTGTGTATAGTTGCTAGGGTGTTGCTATGCAGTTGCTTATGTTTTATGAGTGGTTTATTGCACATTACTAGGGAGTTACTAGGGTATTCTAGGTGGCTTAGGGTTTTCTGAGTAGGTTGTTTTGAGTGGTTGTCAGGGTGTTGCTATGCAGTTTCTAAAGTGTTATGAGTAAGTTATTGCACATTGCTATGCCATTACTAGGGTGTTTAATGGTGTTGTGGGTGTTTTAGGGTGTTGTGGGTGGTTGCTGGGGTGTTGCTATGCCGTTTCTAAGTATTCTGAGTTTTTTTTTTTTTACATTGTTATGCAGTTACTAGGGTGTTCTGGGTGTTCAGTGGTATTGTAGGTGGTTGCCGAGGTGTTGCTATGCAGTTTCTAAAGTGTTATGAGTAAGTTATTTCATGTTGCTATGCAGTTACTAGGGTTTTCAGTGGTATTGTAGGTGGTTGCCAAGGTGTTGCTATGCAGTTTCTAAAGTGTTATGAGTAAGTTATTGGACGTTGCTATGCAGTTACTAGGGTGTTAAATGCTTTTGTGGGTATTTTAGGGTGTTGTAGGTGGTTGTCGAGGTGTTGCTATGCAGTTTCTAAGTATTTTGAGTTTTGTTTTACATTGTCATGCAGTAACTAGGGTGTTCTGTGTGTTCAATTGTATTGTAGGTGGTTGCCGAGGTGTTGCTATGCAGTTTTTAAGTATTCTGAGTGGTTTATTCCACATTGTTATGCAGTTAGTAGGGTGTTCTGTGTGTTCTATGGTGTTATTATGTGGTTAATTTGGTTTCTGGGTATTTTAAGGTGTTCTTGGTGGTTTTCAGGGGGTTGCTATGCAGTTTTGAAGGTACAGTATGCTGAGTGTTTTATTGCACTTTGCTATGCAATTACTAGGGTGTTGTGGGTATTTCATGCTATTCTGGCTGGTTACCAGGGGTTTCTATGCGGTTGCAAAGCTACATATGCTGAGTGGTTTATTTCACATTGCTATGTGGTTAATAGGGTGGTTGCCAGGGTGTTGCTATGCAGTTGCTAAACTGTTCTGAGTGGTTTATTGCACTTTGCTATGCGGTTATTATAATATTGTGGATGTTTTAGAATGATGAGGCTGGTTGCCAGAGATCTTGAGTTAAGATTATTTGATCAACCTTACATGTGCGTATCATTATATCTGCAAATACAGCAGCACATCTGCCCAGCACAGACACACACCTGCTGGTCCTTGAGTCAGTGTTATGCAGATCTGTACGTGATAATAGCAGAGGAAATAACCCAATCCTATTCTGCATGGTGTTTAGAAACAGAATGTCTGTTCAACTCCTCCGTGATGTTCAACCTCTTCATAAAACTGAGATGCTGAACAGCGCTCGTGTTTTACTCTGAAACGTGTAACCCAGAGCATCTCTCTAGTCATCAGTATTCCTGATGGATGAGGATAAACCTGCAGTGCTTGTTCAGCAGCTCAGACGATGAGAGGCTGAGGATGATGAAGCATCATTATGACTCATTCACTATATCAACGCTCCTATTAGTCAATATAGTTTGTTTGTTTAGGGTGTGAAACTTATGTGCAGATTACACAGGAACTGTGTATAATTCAGATTACTTCACTAATCCTTAAGATGTGTGAGTGTGTGCAAATACTCATGAGGATCATCTGATTGTAAGAGTTGTGGTACATTATAAAACCGTTTCAGAAACATTAAATAATCTTACCAGCCGATCTCTGAACTGTTGACTAACTCTGGTTAACTCTAGTGACGCCGGTGAGGTTCAGTTCCGCCTGATCAATATATGGTGTTTCCAGACTTCTTAATTACTGAGACACAATCAAGGATTTTATGGAGTAATTATCCTGACAGTAGAGCGGCACAAAATCGAAGAAGCAATTTAGGTATGATTAGGAACCCAAATTGTGGCGGTTCTATGTGTGTGTGTGTGTGTGTGTGTGTGTGTGCGTGTGTCTCTGTGTGTGTCTGTATGAGTGTCTCTCTGTGTGTGTGTGTGTGTGTGTGTGTGTGTGTCTGTGTGTCTCTGTGTGTCTCAGTGTGTGTGTGTGTGTGTGTGTGTGTGTGTCTCTGTGTGTGTGTGTGTCTGTGTTTCTCTGTGTGTGTGTGTGTGTGTGTGTGTGCGTGTGTCTCTGTGTGTGTGTGTGTGTTCTCTCAGCATCAGCTCCAAGTGTGTATCAGTCCGGCTGTAGAATCCGAGCACCAATTAAAAGTTCCCAGAATGCAGCGCCAGCATCTGTGATGTAGAGCAACACTCGCTCACTCGCTCTTTCTTTTTCCGCTTCTTCTCTTTTCCTTTTATGTTCACAGAGATCAGAAAGAGAGAAGAAAGTGTGAATGAGGCTGAGACGTTGAACACGTTACACAAGCTCATCTGAGTGAGTGTGTGTTCAGAGACGTGCCGTCATCAGGAATGTCCTTCAGTTTCAGCATCAAAGCCGTTTTGAGGACATTTGAACCAATCAGAACGCAGCGTCTCGTCCTCCGTGATGGAGAGGATCTCATAATCCGACTTCACTGACATTACACAGGTTTCGATTCAAACCATAATTACTCAAGACTGAACACCTTCACCAGTGATCACATGTCTGTCTGTTGCTCGTCTGATTGGCTGCTGTGAACCAATCAGATAAGAGTGTGGGTGGGCCAATCATGTGTTGAGTGAGTATATTAGCAGTTACAGCATCTATAAACTTATCTTCTGCTGTTGGATTCTGCCTCAGTTTAACGTCCTGTGAGTCAGTGATTGTTGGTCAGAATAAGCTTGTGTGAGTGTGTGTGTGTGTAAATGTGTGTATGTCAGTGTGTGTGCGTGTGTGTGTGTGTCTCTCATTGCTGTGCTGCAGTTCTCTGCTCTAATTAATTCCCCCGGGCCGCACGAGGCCATTGACACGCGGAGCTGCAGTACACACGCGCACACACACAAACACACACACCACACACACACACACACTCACACACGCTGCTCAAGCACACACACCTCTAGTTGAACGGCCTCGACAGAGACATCAGTGTGAGGGAGGGTCAGGAGATCTTCACACGGGTCATCCTGCATCTGGACCAGCACAGACTGTGCCTGTCCTCTCAGTACGTGTGAAGACGCTTAGTTCAGTGATCCATAGCCTCTCTCTCTCTATAGTTAAATATATTAGTCTTCATTTCAGAGAAACCCCGACAGACAGATAGATAGATAGATAGATAGATAGATAGATAGATAGATAGATAGATAGATAGATAGATAGATAGATAGATAGATAGATAGATAGATAGATAGATAGATAGATAGATAGATAGATAGATAGATGTGGTATTATAACAAAGTGGAAGCAATTGGAAATCAACAGCAACTCAGCCACGATTAAATCCCAGAGCGGGTCAGCGCATGCTGAGGAACACAGTGTGCAGAAGTCGCCAACTTTCTGCAGAGTCAACAGCTACAGACCTCCAAACTTCTGTGTCCTTCAGATTAGTGTGTAAAGTGTGGGGTGCAGTGGAGTAAAGCAGGGGATGCAGTGCTGTAAAGCGTGGGATGCAGTGGAGTAAAGCGTGGGATGCAGTGGTGTAAAGCGTGGGATGCAGTGGAGTAAAGCGTGGGATGCAGTGGTGTAAAGCGTGGGATGCAGTGGAGTAAAGCGGGGGATGCAGTGGTGTAAAGCGTGGGATGCAGTGGTGTAACGCGGGGGATGCAGTGGTGCAAAGCGGGGGGTGCAGTGGAGTAAAGCATGGGATGCAGTGGTGTAAAGCGTGGGATGCAGTGGTGTAACGCGGGGGATGCAGTGGAGTAAGGCGGGGGATGCAGTGGAGTAAAGCGAGGGATGCAGTGGAGTAAAGCGTGGGATGCAGTGGAGTAAAGCGTGGGATGCAGTGGTGTAACGCGGGGGATGCAGTGGTGTAACGCGGGGGATGCAGTGGAGTAAAGCGAGGGATGCAGTGGAGTAAAGCGTGGGATGCAGTGGAGTAAAGCGTGGGATGCAGTGGTGTAACGCGGGGGATGCAGTGGTGTAACGCGGGGGATGCAGTGGTGTAACGCGGGGGATGCAGTGGAGTAAGGCGGGGGATGCAGTGGAGTAAAGCGAGGGATGCAGTGGAGTAAAGCGTGGGATGCAGTGGAGTAAAGCGTGGGATGCAGTGGTGTAACGCGGGGGATGCAGTGGAGTAAGGCGGGGGATGCAGTGGAGTAAAGCGAGGGATGCAGTGGAGTAAAGCGTGGGATGCAGTGGTGTAAAGCGTGGGATGCAGTGGAGTAAAGAGTGGGATGCAGTGGTGTATAGCGTGGGATGCAGTGGAGTAAAGCGTGGGATGCAGTGGTGTAAAGCGTGGTATTCAGTGGAGTAAAGCGTGGGATGCAGTGGAGTAAAGCGGGGGATGCAGTGGAGTAAAGCGGGAGTAAAGCGTGGGATGCAGTGGAGTAAAGCGTGGGGTGCAGTGGAGTAAAGCGTGGGATGCAGTGGTGTAAAGCGGGGGATGCAGTGGAGTAAAGCGTGGGATGCAATGGTGTAAAGCGGGGGGATGCAGTGGTGTAAAGCGGGGGATGCAGTGGTGTAAAGCGGGGGATGCAGTGGTGTAAAGCGGGGGATGCAGTGGAGTAAAGCGTGGGATGCAGTGGTGTAAAGCGGGGGATGCAGTGGAGTAAAGCGAGGGATGCAGTGGTGTGAAGCGTGGGGTGCAGTGGAGTAAAGCGTGGGATGCAGTGGTGTAAAGCGGGGGATGCAGTGGAGTAAAGCGTGGGATGCAGTGGTGTGAAGCGGGGGATGCAGTGGTGTAAAGCGGGGGATGCATTGGTGTAAAGCATGGGGTGCAGTGGTGTGAAGCGTGGGATGCAGTGGAGTAAAGCGTGAGATGCAGTGGAGTAAAGCGGGGGATGCAGTGGAGTAAAGCGGGGGATGCAGTGGAGTAAAGCGGGGGATGCAGTGGAGTAAGGCGGGGGATGTAGTGGAGTAAAGCGGGGGATGGAGTGGAGTAAAGTGTGGGATGCAGTGGTGTAAAGCGTGGGGTGCAGTGGAGTAAAGCGTGGGATGCAGTGGAGTAAAGCGTGGGATGCAGTGGTGTAAAGCGGGGGATGCAGTGGAGTAAAGCTTGGGATGCAGTGGTGTAAAGTGGGGGATGCAGTGGAGTAAAGCGTGGGATGCAGTGGTGTAAAGCGGGGGATGCAGTGGAGTAAAGCGTGGGATGCAGTGGTGTAAAGCGGGGGATGCAGTGGTGTAAAGCGGGGGATGCATTGGTGTAAAGAATGGGGTGCAGTGGTGTGAAGCGTGGGATGCAGTGGAGTAAAGTGTGAGATGCAGTGGAGTAAAGCGGGGGATGCAGTGGAGTAAAGCGGGGGATGCAGTGGAGTAAAGCAGGGGATGCAGTGGAGTAAGGCGGGGGATGCAGTGGAGTAAAGCGGGGGATGGAGTGGAGTAAAGTGTGGGATGCAGTGGTGTAAAGCGTGGGGTGCAGTGGAGTAAAGCGTGGGATGCAGTGGTGTAAAGCGTGGGATGCAGTGGTGTAAAGCGTGGGATGCAGTGGAGTAAAGCTTGGGATGCAGTGGTGTAAAGTGGGGGATGCAGTGGAGTAAAGCGTGGGATGCAGTGGTGTGAAGCGTGGGGTGCAGTGGCGTAAAGCGTGGGGTGCAATGGTGTAAAGCGTGGGATGCAGTGGAGTAAAGCGTGGGGTGCAGTGGAGTAAAGCGGGGGATGCAGTGGTGTAAAGCGTGGGGTGCAGTGGAGTAAAGCGGGGGATGCAGTGGAGTAAAGCGGGGGATGCAGTTGTGTAAAGCGTGGGGTGCAGTGGAGTAAAGCGGGGGATGCAGTGGAGTAAAGCGGGGGATGCAGTGGTGTAAAGCGTGGGATGCAGTGGAGTAAAGCGAGGGATGCAGTGGAGTTAAGTGGGGGATGCAGTGGAGTAAAGCGAGGGATGCAGTGGTGTGAAGCGTGGGGTGCAGTGGAGTAAAGCGGGGAATGCAGTGGAGTAAAGCGGGGGATGCAGTGGTGTAAAGCGTGGGGTGCAGTGGTGTAACGCGGGGGATGCAGTGGTGTAACGCGGGGGATGCAGTGGAGTAAGGCGGGGGATGCAGTGGAGTAAAGCGAGGGATGCAGTGGAGTAAAGCGTGGGATGCAGTGGAGTAAAGCGTGGGATGCAGTGGTGTAGCGCGGGGGATGCAGTGGAGTAAGGCGGGGGATGCAGTGGAGTAAAGCGAGGGATGCAGTGGAGTAAAGCGTGGGATGCAGTGGTGTAAAGCATGGGATGCAGTGGAGTAAAGAGTGGGATGCAGTGGTGTATAGCGTGGGATGCAGTGGAGTAAAGCGTGGGATGCAGTGGTGTAAAGCGTGGTATTCAGTGGAGTAAAGCGTGGGATGCAGTGGAGTAAAGCGGGGGATGCAGTGGAGTAAAGCGGGAGTAAAGCGTGGGATGCAGTGGAGTAAAGCGTGGGGTGCAGTGGAGTAAAGCGTGGGATGCAGTGGTGTAAAGCGGGGGATGCAGTGGAGTAAAGCGTGGGATGCAATGGTGTAAAGCGGGGGATGCAGTGGTGTAAAGCGGGGGATGCAGTGGTGTAAAGCGGGGGATGCAGTGGTGTAAAGCGGGGGATGCAGTGGAGTAAAGCGTGGGATGCAGTGGTGTAAAGCGGGGGATGCAGTGGAGTAAAGCGAGGGATGCAGTGGTGTGAAGCGTGGGGTGCAGTGGAGTAAAGCGTGGGATGCAGTGGTGTAAAGCGGGGGATGCAGTGGAGTAAAGCGTGGGATGCAGTGGTGTAAAGCGGGGGATGCAGTGGTGTAAAGCAGGGGATGCATTGGTGTAAAGCATGGGGTGCAGTGGTGTGAAGCATGGGATGCAGTGGAGTAAAGCGTGAGATGCAGTGGAGTAAAGCGGGGGATGCAGTGGAGTAAAGCGGGGGATGCAGTGGAGTAAAGCGGGGGATGCAGTGGAGTAAGGCGGGGGATGTAGTGGAGTAAAGCGGGGGATGGAGTGGAGTAAAGTGTGGGATGCAGTGGTGTAAAGCGTTGGGTGCAGTGGAGTAAAGCGTGGGATGCAGTGGAGTAAAGCGTGGGATGCAGTGGTGTAAAGCGGGGGATGCAGTGGAGTAAAGCTTGGGATGCAGTGGTGTAAAGTGGGGGATGCAGTGGAGTAAAGCGTGGGATGCAGTGGTGTAAAGCGGGGGATGCAGTGGAGTAAAGCGTGGGATGCAGTGGTGTAAAGCGGGGGATGCAGTGGTGTAAAGCGGGGGATGCATTGGTGTAAAGCATGGGGTGCAGTGGTGTGAAGCGTGGGATGCAGTGGAGTAAAGTGTGAGATGCAGTGGAGTAAAGCGGGGGATGCAGTGGAGTAAAGCGGGGGATGCAGTGGAGTAAAGCGGGGGATGCAGTGGAGTAAGGCGGGGGATGCAGTGGAGTAAAGCGGGGGATGGAGTGGAGTAAAGTGTGGGATGCAGTGGTGTAAAGCGTGGGGTGCAGTGGAGTAAAGCGTGGGATGCAGTGGTGTAAAGCGTGGGATGCAGTGGTGTAAAGCGTGGGATGCAGTGGAGTAAAGCTTGGGATGCAGTGGTGTAAAGTGGGGGACGCAGTGGAGTAAAGCGTGGGATGCAGTGGTGTAAAGCGTGGGATGCAGTGGTGTAAAGCGGGGGATGCAGTGGAGTAAAGTGTGGGGTGCAGTGGTGTGAAGCGTGGGGTGCAGTGGCGTAAAGCGTGGGGTGCAATGGTGTAAATCGTGGGATGCAGTGGAGTAAAGCGTGGGGTGCAGTGGAGTAAAGCGGAGGATGCAGTGGTGTAAAGCGTGGGGTGCAGTGGAGTAAAGCGGGGGATGCAGTGGAGTAAAGCGGGGGATGCAGTGGTGTAAAGCGTGGGGTGCAGTGGAGTAAAGCGGGGGATGCAGTGGAGTAAAGCGGGGGATGCAGTGGTGTAAAGCGTGGGATGCAGTGGAGTAAAGCGAGGGATGCAGTGGAGTTAAGTGGGGGATGCAGTGGAGTAAAGCGAGGGATGCAGTGGTGTGAAGCGTGGGGTGCAGTGGAGTAAAGCGGGGGATGCAGTGGAGTAAAGCGGGGGATGCAGTGGTGTAAAGCGTGGGGTGCAGTGGAGTAAAGCGGGGGATGCAGTGGAGTAAAGCGGGGGATGCAGTGGTGTAAAGCGTGGGGTGCAGTGGAGTAAAGCGGGGGATGCAGTGGAGTAAAGCGGGGGATGCAGTGGTGTAAAGCGTGGGATGCAGTGGTGTAAAGCGTGGTATTCAGTGGAGTAAAGCGTGGGATGCAGTGGAGTAAAGCGGGGGATGCAGTGGAGTAAAGCGGGGGATGCAGTGGTGTAAAGCGTGGGGTGCAGTGGAGTAAAGCGTGGGATGCAGTGGTGTATAGCGTGGGATGCAGTGGAGTAAAGCGTGGGATGCAGTGGTGTAAAGCGTGGTATTCAGTGGAGTAAAGCGTGGGATGCAGTGGAGTAAAGCGGGGGATGCAGTGGAGTAAAGCGGGAGTAAAGCGTGGGATGCAGTGGAGTAAAGCGTGGGATACAGTGGTGTACAGCGGGGGATGCAGTGGAGTAAAGCGTGGGATGCAGTGGTGTAAAGCGGGGGATGCAGTGGTGTAAAGCGGGGGATGCAGTGGTGTAAAGCGGGGGATGCAGTGGTGTAAAGCGGGGGATGCAGTGGAGTAAAGCGTGGGATGCAGTGGTGTAAAGCGGGGGATGCAGTGGAGTAAAGCGAGGGATGCAGTGGTGTGAAGCGTGGGGTGCAGTGGAGTAAAGCGTGGGATGCAGTGGTGTAAAGCGGGGGATGCAGTGGAGTAAAGCGTGGGATGCAGTGGTGTAAAGCGGGGGATGCAGTGGTGTAAAGCGGGGGATGCATTGGTGTAAAGCATGGGGTGCAGTGGTGTGAAGCGTGGGATGCAGTGGAGTAAAGCGTGAGATGCAGTGGAGTAAAGCGGGGGATGCAGTGGAGTAAAGCGGGGGATGCAGTGGAGTAAAGCGGGGGATGCAGTGGAGTAAGGCGGGGGATGCAGTGGTGTAAAGCGTGGGGTGCAGTGGAGTAAAGCGTGGGATGCAGTGGAGTAAAGTGGGGGATGCAGTGGTGTAAAGCGGGGGATGCAGTGGAGTAAAGCTTGGGATGCAGTGGTGTAAAGTGGGGGATGCAGTGGAGTAAAGCGTGGGATGCAGTGGTGTAAAGCGGGGGATGCAGTGGAGTAAAGCGTGGGATGCAGTGGTGTAAAGCGGGGGATGCAGTGGTGTAAAGCGGGGGATGCATTGGTGTAAAGCATGGGGTGCAGTGGTGTGAAGCGTGGGATGCAGTGGAGTAAAGTGTGAGATGCAGTGGAGTAAAGCGGGGGATGTAGTGGAGTAAAGCGGGGGATGCAGTGGAGTAAAGCGGGGGATGCAGTGGAGTAAAGCGGGGGATGCAGTGGAGTAAGGCGGGGGATGCAGTGGAGTAAAGCGGGGGATGGAGTGGAGTAAAGTGTGGGATGCAGTGGTGTAAAGCGTGGGGTGCAGTGGAGTAAAGCGTGGGATGCAGTGGTGTAAAGCGTGGGATGCAGTGGTGTAAAGCGTGGGATGCAGTGGAGTAAAGCTTGGGATGCAGTGGTGTAAAGTGGGGGATGCAGTGGAGTAAAGCGTGGGATGCAGTGGTGTAAAGGGTGGGATGCAGTGGTGTAAAGCGGGGGATGCAGTGGAGTAAAGCGTGGGGTGCAGTGGTGTGAAGCGTGGGGTGCAGTGGCGTAAAGCGTGGGGTGCAGTGGTGTAAAGCGTGGGATGCAGTGGAGTAAAGCGTGGGGTGCAGTGGAGTAAAGCGGGGGATGCAGTGGTGTAAAGCGTGGGGTGCAGTGGAGTAAAGCGGGGGATGCAGTGGAGTAAAGCGGGGGATGCAGTGGTGTAAAGCGTGGGGTGCAGTGGAGTAAAGCGGGGGATGCAGTGGAGTAAAGCGGGGGATGCAGTGGTGTAAAGCGTGGGATGCAGTGGAGTAAAGCGAGGGATGCAGTGGAGTTAAGTGGGGGATGCAGTGGAGTAAAGCGAGGGATGCAGAGGTGTGAAGCGTGGGGTGCAGTGGAGTAAAGCGGGGGATGCAGTGGAGTAAAGCGGGGGATGAAGTGGTGTAAAGCGTGGGGTGCAGTGGAGTAAAGCGGGGGATGCAGTGGAGTAAAGCGGGGGATGCAGCGGTGTAAAGCGTGGGGTGCAGTGGAGTAAAGCGGGGGATGCAGTGGAGTAAAGCGGGGGATGCAGTGGTGTAAAGCGTGGGATGCAGTGGAGTAAAGCGAGGGATGCAGTGGAGTTAAGTGGGGGATGCAGTGGAGTAAAGCGAGGGATGCAGTGGTGTGAAGCGTGGGGTGCAGTGGAGTAAAGCGGGGGATGCAGTGGAGTAAAGCGGGGGATACAGTGGTGTAAAGCGTGGGATGCAGTGGAGTAAAGCGAGGGATGCAGTGGAGTTAAGTGGGGGATGCAGTGGAGTAAAGCGAGGGATGCAGTGGTGTGAAGCGTGGGGTGCAGTGGAGTAAAGCGGGGGATGCAGTGGAGTAAAGCGGGGGATGCAGTGGTGTAAAGCGTGGGATGCAGTGGAGTAAAGCGAGGGATGCAGTGGAGTAAAGCGGGGGATGCAGTGGAGTAAAGCGGGGGATGCAGTGGTGTAAAGTGTGGGGTGCAGTGGAGTAAAGAGAGGGATGCAGTGGAGTAAAGCGGGGGATGCAGTGGAGTAAAGCGGGGGATGCAGTGGTGTAAAGCGTGGGGTGCAGTGGAGTAAAGCGGGGGATGCAGTGGAGTAAAGCAGGGGATGCAGTGGTGTAAAGCGTGGGATGCAGTGGAGTAAAGGGAGGGATGCAGTGGAGTAAAGCGGGGGATGCAGTGGAGTAAAGCGAGGGATGCAGTGGAGTAAAGCGGGGGATGCAGTGGAGTAAAGCGGGGGATGCAGTGGTGTAAAGCGTGGGATGCAGTGGAGTAAAGCGGGGGATGCAGTGGAGTAAAGCGGGGGATGCAGTGGTGTAAAGCGTGGGATGCAGTGGAGTAAAGCGGGGGATGCAGTGGTGTAAAGCGTGGGGTGCAGTGGAGTAAAGCGGGGGATGCAGTGGAGTAAAGCGGGGGATGCAGTGGTGTAAAGCGTGGGATGGAGTGGAGTAAAGCGAGGGATGCAGTGGAGTTAAGTGGGGGATGCAGTGGAGTAAAGCGAGGGATGCAGTGGTGTAAAGCGAGGGATGCAGTGGAGTAAAGCGAGGGATGCAGTGGAGTTAAGTGGGGGATGCAGTGGAGTAAAGCGAGGGATGCAGTGGTGTAAAGCGTGGGATGCAGTGGTATAAAGCGTGGGATGCAGTGGTGTAAAGCGTGGGATGCAGTGGAGTAAAGCGTGGGATGCAGTGGAGTAAAGCGAGGGATGCAGTGGAGTAAAGCGTGGGATGCAGTGGAGTAAAGCGTGGGATGCCGTGGAGTAAAGCGGGGGATGCAGTGGAGTAAAGCGAGGGATGCAGTGGAGTAAAGCGGGGGATGCCGTGGAGTAAAGTGTGGGATGCAGTGGAGTAAAGTGTGGGATGCAGTGGAGTAAAGTGTGGGATGCAGTGGAGTAAAGTGTGGGATGCAGTGGAGTAAAGCGAGGGATGCAGTGGAGTAAAGCGAGGGATGCAGTGGAGTAAAGCCTGGGATGCCGTGGAGTAAAGCGGGGGATGCAGTGGAGTAAAGCGAGGGATGCAGTGGAGTAAAGTGTGGGATGCAGTGGAGTAAAGTGTGGGATGCAGTGGAGTAAAGTGTGGGATGCAGTGGAGTAAAGTGTGGGATGCAGTGGAGTAAAGCGAGGGATGCAGTGGAGTAAAGCGTGGGATGCCGTGGAGTAAAGCGGGGGATGCAGTGGAGTAAAGCGAGGGATGCAGTGGAGTAAAGCCGGGGATGCCGTTGAGTAAAGTGGG
>JARWKJ010000003.1:65916179-65923679 GCA_029959095.1 Rhinichthys osculus | reverse complement strand
TGACATGTTGACTATAAATAGTGTGAATTGAAGTAATGTGGCTCATTGTTTGGCATCACCTGTCCACCGGTTTGCCTCGTTCTCCCGCGCATCTTCCGCTGGAACGACTCTGTGTGTTTAGTGGACCTTTATCTGATTGAGCTGATGAATTATTGAGGAATCAGAGCTCTTTAGATATGATGTTGAGACTCGTCAATAATGCAGGCGTTCACCTCTTCAGCAGGGTCACGTCTCTTTGGGTGTGTGTGTGTGTGTGTGTGCGCGAGTCTTCTTCTGGTCGGGGCTGAAAGTGCTCCAGAAACGGTTTGATCTGTTTTAGACTCTTCCTGACATTATCCGCTGATTACACGGCTACAAGCCATAAGTAAATAATTAGACACAAAATATTGATCTGAGTTTAAATATTTTATTAGTTCTTTAAACGCAAAGCTTGTGCGGAGAGAGCAGTTTCAGCGGCGAGATCAAACTAGACGGACATTTAAGAGATACGGTATACAGTCATAACACTTATTACACAGCATTTCAACGCATTAATAATTATGGAGATAAGACAGATATATTGATTTCAGATTAAACTGTTTTAAAATCGTACCTGTTTGTATCTTATAATCCAACTGTGTAAAAAAACAATAGTCACAAAATGGCCGCCGCTGCGTTTGTATGAAACGAGAGAGCGAGTCCACGATACTGGATGGCATAATTAAATAACTGTACACAAAATATTGATTTGACAAAGTTTTAATATTTTATTAGCTCACCAAAGGCAAAACTTCCACGAAGAAAAAACGTTCCTAGCGAGTGTATAGCGTTCAGTGACCCGGATGAGTGTGTGTTTCTGTCTTCTGTTGTTATCTGGGAATAATACACCGCCGGATGTGCGATTGACCAATCAGAATCAAGTATTCCCCAGAGCCGTGGAATAATGTTGTTTAGTTCCCATCGTTTTCAAAATATCTTCTTTTGCGTTCCACAGAAGAAAGAAGGTCATACAGGTGTGGAATGATGAGGGCGATGTCTGCTTCTTAAAGCTAGTTTGAAACAGTGTGTATTGTGAAAAGAGAGACACAGATGCATTTGTCTTGAGAGAGTCTCTCCCGTCACGCGTGTCTGTAATGATGAAGCTGAAGGACAGCGGTAAATAAGACCATCACTGGTGTTTCATGTGGCATTAAAGTGGCATTCGTGTTTATAAGAGACAGACGCTTCATGAACCAAACCTCTGCTGTGTTGAAATTGAGCAAATGGACTTTGGCATTGTCTTGTGTGGTTTAATGGTTAAAGCACAGTGTTCCCGGTGTCAGACCGACAGTGCTTGTTATTCTGACGCTGTTGGAGAATTTCACAATCAAAGCCACCGTAAAGGTTACATGGCCGTCACAGTCGTAAAGGAAATAACACACACGTCCTCGGGCCACGAGTTACGCTCACAAGACCAAACAAATAAAGCCAACGGCTAATGCAGTGACCTTCAGATAGCGTCTCGAGCGTCACACACACTAACACACTGTCTTATCTATCCATCCATCTATCTATCCATCTATCTGTCTGTCTGTCTGTCTGTCTATGATAAAATACTGCCAACAGAATTTTGTCAGAGTGCAACAAAGGGATCCAAACGCAAAGGTAACTCAAATGTAAGCGTTTAATGTTCAACAACACAAGATCACACAGACTGGAACTCAAAAGAGGCTCTCCAGGAAGTCAGCTTAACAGAAGACATTTGTCAGGAGAGATAACGTGGAGCAGAGATTTCTCAGAAACTCGTCCTAGCACGAGCAGAGCAGTGTCGTCGAGGCTCACCACAGCAGATGACAGGAGACACAAAGACCAACGCTGCTTCATAAGACAAGACGAGACACGGAGAGAATCTGACGGCCAGACTGGAGAGCATAACGTAGAGCGTAACACACAATAATCCAGCAAACACCAGAAGTAGACAGAGGCCGCGTCCCAATTCGCCTACTTATACTACGCCCTAAAGTATGTACTCTTTTTGTGAAGAAAAAGTACATGCTTTTGAGTGTGTAGCAAAGAGTAGGCAAGCTTTGGGACACACTACTGCGTCATCTTTAACAGACAGATCTGTCACGTGCATCCCGTCACTGTAAACTGTCCTGTCAATCATCCTATCACTGTAAACTGCCCTGTCAATCATCTCGTCACAGTTAAAATCCTCCATTCAATCTAATATAACTTCGGAGAGAAATGTTGTCGCACGTTCATCTGCCAGTCGTGGGTCTTTCATGCCGAGACTCTCCTCATGTGTTTGCAATTTGAATATAATGATGCATTTAAAAGTTAATGGCTATAAACGTATCTTTACAAAAGTTCACAATGTGCTGCAGATGCAATATAATGTGGACAACACTGAATAAATACATTTTCGTCAGGTTAGATACTGATAATTAATCCCTCAAACCTCTTTATCTAAACCTCTCTACATAACCGCCGGACTCGCGCGTCCTCCATGTCTGTAGTTGTTTAACACTTTTCACTCGTGTTTGTAGTTCTGACCGAATCCTCGTCCAGCGCGCGATGGGTTGTGGGCAATATCAGCCGTTAGAGCGCATCGATCTGCACTTCGGATTCTGACCGGATATAGTAGACCATCCGGGTCTCTTTGGGACACTCATTTCAACATACTACGATTTGGGACGTACTAATTCTATTTTCGAATACTATTTAGGACGGATAGTATGCGAATTGGGACGCAGCAAGAGTAATCAGACAAGATTAGAAACAGGTGTCACTGTAAATCAGTGCGAGCGGTGATGTCAGAGTGCAAACATGTAAGTGTGTGTGTGCTGGTGTGTGAGTGAGAGGAGTGTGTGTGATAGTGTGAGAGAGAAGAGAGAAACAACCCAGATCCTGACAAATTTACTGTTAATTTCACAGTTCTTTACTGTAATCTATGGTATGTTGCTGTATTATCTTAATTATCTCACTGCAACACTGCATCAATGTTACTTTTACTCTTCGTAGTGTGGACACCACATGATTTTCATCTGGGGTTGAAAGGGTTAAAGGTGTAAGATAAGAAAGACCCACTAACGAAATGTATTCTAACAGTATTAAACTAAGAAAAAATATATACTGGGTTGTAAACTGTTGCCAGTGCTTTACAGTAAAGTTGAGTGTTGTGGGTCGAGTTGTGCTGAAGAGTAGAGCCTGTGCTTCAGTCCAGGAGAAGAGCAAGACGCATTGAGAATATACTATGTGTTGCTTTATTTAACAGGCAGTGACTTGTGTAGTTGCTGATCCAGTGAAAATCTCTTTATTTAAAATATTTTTAGTGGACTCAAAAGAAATAAGTTCACAGTAATAATATGCTCACATTATTAGCACATTATGACTATTAGTTTATAAATGTAATGGCAGTTGGCTCATTTAAGGCAGTCGGTTTCTGCAAATAAAATTAGTTAACTCGAGTTTTAATTTAGTGAATGGTATCTTATATTTAAATGACTGAACATTAGTGATGAACGCCTGCTGTTAGCAATCAGAGTCACTTAAGGAAAAGAGGAACAACAAGAACAGTAAAAAAGAAAAGGGCAAGCGGAAACACAATAACTACAACTGACTTCCAGCCATTACACATTATTACTAACCAGTCTGTCATATGGCCACATAGGTTTTTATTGAGAATTAACATATATTTAGATATTGATGTTTAATTGAAAAGTTCTGGTGACCATTATGGTGATCGGTGTTTGCTTTAGTTTGGCTTTTGACCCTTGACTTTAAAAAAAATCCCTGACTGCTTTAAATGTGTTTTGTGGCATATTTGTTATGGAATAAAAAGATGATCATTGAATGTTGATAGTTATGCACTGATGATGATATAATCATCCAGTATTTATTCCCTTATCAAAAGTGTTACATTATTAACAGACTTAAATTTTAAATTGACACCACTGTGAAACTACAGCAAGAGTTCCAACAACAATCAGTTATAACAAAGGATTTTTTAAAACACATCATACAAAAAAAAGAAAGAAACAGAGCTACAGAGTCATTTAGATACACTCCGATATACAAAATCAGCACATGAATATCAAAAATGGTGGCAATAAAAAAAATAACATGTAGCTGCATAATGTATTCATGCTGCAGTGCATTTACTATGCTGGCACCCAGCATGCATTGGGCCATACAACTTTTGATTATCACCATTGTTGAGATTCATGTGCTGATTGTTGATGTTTGTGTGTGACATTCTGTGTGACATTGCTGGCTCTCATGCTGTAGAATCATAGAGATACTATAATCAATATATATATATATATATATATATATATATATATAATTGCAATACCCATAAAATCAAAGACTAGACACAGGAAGAGATCAGTGAATCTGATGAGTCCATGATGATTACAGCATCATCACAACAGCCAAAAACACCTGATCAACTTCCTCTTGGCTTTTTCTTGCCATGACAAATGAGCTCACTGTCACAGTAGCCAGAGAAAACTAATGTTAAAGAGTCAAGAGCCCACCTAAAGCAAATACTGATCACCATAATGGTGACTATTAACTTTTTTACTTTCAATTAAACATTAAGATCTAAATCTCTGTTAATTCTAAACAAGATCTTTAGTACATTTATGAAAGAAATAATGTTAAACTGGTTTGTAAACTGGATTCACACTCAGTGTGGCTGGAGTAGTTGTGTTTGTCTTTTTTCTGTTCTTGTTTCTCTTCCCTTCAGTGATTCTGCTTGTTAACAGCAGGTGTTCATCAGTGTCTGAATTCACTCACCTTTTTGGACTCTATTAGTGAACTAATGTAGGGAATAGTGAATGAGGGTATAGGTTGTGAATTGGAACCTTGCCCAGAATGCATCATTTTCTACGGAATAGTACTGTTTTAATGGAAATTAATGAATTTAATTAATTTGGCCATTCCTTTTTACAGCAAGGTTTTACAGTCTATATATCTATCTATCTATCTATCTATCTATCTATCTATCTATCTATCTATCTATCTATCTATCTATCTATCTATCTATCTATCTATCTATCTATCTATCTATCTATCTATATATATATATATATATATATATATCATCTGTCTGTCTGTCTCTCTGTCTCTCTCTCTCTCTATTTGTCTCTCTTTCTATCTCTCTGTCTGTAAAGTCTTTTTAAATTCCAAGGCTTTTTCAAACATTTAACTTGAATCAAGACAAATTTCATTAAATTTTGCAGCTCCTGTTTGTATCTCAGTTCAAATTCAATTATCATATTGAAAGGCCGTTGTTCATTCCGTTCTGAACACTCTGTTATTGTTGGATCATCAATTGCAGGCCAAAATACACTGAATCATGATTGGTTGTTTTACATCATGTGGTCTCTTCTTGGTTCTTGAATGCCTAGTCCAGTCTTTTGTCTAATCAACAAAACACTTTACTGAGTAAACATCCATTGACGGGACGAGTAAGTTAAGGTTAGATCCCAGAATCCTGTGTGTCCAGAGGATTAGGTTCAGATTTAGAGCTTTATGAAGTTTATGGAGGAGAAATCGATGTCAAACTCCTCCTCATCCATCAGACACAGTGAACGACTCGAGGACCACAGAGTTCTGGGACACTTCAGAAGTGATAGATGTGCAGGAGAGAGCGAGAGACGCTGATGGATCTGAAGTCTTGCTCAGAATGAAGCTGTAAATAACATGAGTGAATCCCGTGAGTCTGTTGTTCTCATTTACAATCGACTCATGGAGAGAGACCGGACTGAACCAGCGTCACATGTTCATGACATCACCTCTGCTGTCTGTATAATGGCAGAGCGAGCAGACAGCAGGTCGTGACCTTTGACCTCAGGGTCACTAATGGACGTCTGAAAGCGTCTGTCCTGCAGCGATTACTGTCTGAATCTGAGCTGAACACACATAACACATATAACGCAGCATCTGTGTGTGTGTGTGAAGCTCAATTCCAGCCAACAGAGAACGTTCTCTCAGAGTTATGATCAAACGTTCTTTCAGTAATATTATCTGGTCTTTAATGTTCTCAAAATGTTAGCTCAAAAACATTATTTATACATTGATCATGGAGCGTTTTTTTAGTTGGACGTTCGTCTAACGTTTTTGAAATGTTGCTACTTGTTTCAGGACGTTCAGAGAACATTCAGGGATAATGTTTTCATAACTGGGAATGTTTGCAGGTTGTTTCTTTGTTTCATTGATGTCTCGGTTTTCTGCTTGTTGTTTCATTAGTGATTGATAATGTTTCTGCTGCTATTGACTGGATTCTGCAGAGAACATGAGCTGATCGCTATACTGAGATTCAGTGAAGTGTGTGTGTGTGTGTGTGTGTGTGTGTGTGTGTGTGTGTGTGTGTGTGTGTGTGTGTTGCCCTAACCCCACACATCACAACTAACAGCCTGAACTAATTATAACCTGATCCCTAAAACCAAGTCTTGACCCTCAAACCGGCTCTCAGAAAGTGCGGACCGCCCAACATGTCCTCTTGACTCTATTGCTCCGCTGGTCACACACACATTCTCTCTCTCACACACACACACACACACACACTCTGTTGTCTCGTCTGACATTTCCTTCCTTTATCGCTCTTTATCACTCGTTCATCCCACACTATTACTGCGCAGCATCTCTGGTCTTCTTATCTGCCTCAGTGTGTTTATTTATTAATTTCCGTTACGTTTGCTAAATGTCATTGGAGACGGAGGATTCACACACACACACACACACACACACACACACAGAGAGAGAGCGCAGACCGTCACTGTCCGACACACAGGACACAATGAGAATGATTACTTGAGTTCATATGAAACTGAAGAGTATTATACGACTATAGTTGGTGTCGATGAGAAGCTGCGTCTGGTCTGTGTTTTGCTCTCATTTTTTGTGCCAAAATAAAAGCTTGAAACATATTTGTCATGCCTAGAACAGGAGTGTGTTCATCGCTCACACAGAACAGCACTAGATCACGGGTTTGATTGCAGGAACTGATGAAAATACACACGTTTTCAGTAAACATGAATGTTATTGTATTTCTACACAAAATGTGAGCATTTACTCGTCTCACTTGCACAAAAACATTCAGTCTCTCTCAAGATGAATAAAAACAGTAAAATGCAATCTCAGAATTAACTATATTAAACTACACAAATATACTTTATGTATAAATCTCACTTTATTAACCAATGTCTTTTCTGCTGACCTTCAATAATCTAATTCAACCATACTAATAAACAACATACTTTAGATTAGATTTAGAAATAAGAGTGTTGAACTTCCTGCTCCTGTATCCTATTGTTATTTAATCCAGAACAGCAGCTGAAAGGTTTGCTTGAGTGGCGCCCTCTACTGTACTCGACTCTAATGTACTCTACTGTACTCTACTGTACTCTACTGTACTCGACTCTAATGTACTCTAATGTACTCTACTGTACTCTACTGTACTCGACTCTAATGTACTCTACTGTACTCTACTGTACTCTACTGTACTCTACTGTACTCGACTCTAATGTACTC
>JARWKJ010000003.1:65863679-65911179 GCA_029959095.1 Rhinichthys osculus | reverse complement strand
AATTTAAGTTTAAAGAATGTGAGAAATCTGCTTACATTACTATTTATTTATTTTGTATTGATAAAATCTGGTAATTTAAAGGTAAATAAAATATAAAACAAAAAAAATCTTCCAAAAAAAATTGCATTAATAAATAGAAAAAAATATTATCAAAATAAAATAAAATAAGATTTCTGGAAAAAAGAAAAAAGCAGTTTATGGCTTGTGTTGATTTGGAGCCGGAGGGGAGGATGAGGGTCGGATGAGTGAGCAGAACCACAGCATTATAGTGACGGTTGTTGAGTGTGGTTTTATGAAGCGGAGCCTGTGCTGTTCCCCCCGTGGCCCCGGAGACTCTGAGCATCTCAAGGGCCCGTGTGCCGCTGTGATTAAACTCACGGGGTGCGTTCAGCTGCAATTAATGAATTACACATTAATCCTTACTAATCTATTCCAGTCTGTCACTACACTGCTCCCTTTCCTAATCACAGTAAACACACGACTCCTGCTGTGAGTCAGTGAGAACATCTAGCAGTCGAGAACGTCTAGCAGTCGAGAACATCTAGCAGTCGAGAACATCTAGCAGTCGAGAACGTCTAGCAGTCGAGAACGTCTAGCAGTCGAGAACATCTAGCAGTCGAGAACATCTAGCAGTCGAGAACATCTAGCAGTCGAGAACATCTAGCAGATCTAGCAGTCGAGAACGTCTAGCAGATCTAGCAGTCGAGAACGTCTAGCAGTCGAGAACATCTAGCAGTCGAGAACGTCTAGCAGTCGAGAACATCTAGCAGTCGAGAACGTCTAGCAGTCGAGAACGCCTAGCAGTCGAGAACATCTAGCAGTCGAGAACATCTAGCAGTCGAGAACGTCTAGCAGTCGAGAACATCTAGCAGTCGAGAACCTCTAGCAGTCGAGAACCTCTAGCAGTCGAGAACATCTAGCAGTCGAGAACATCTAGCAGATCTAGCAGTTGAGAACATCTAGCAGATCTTGCAGTCGAGAACATCTAACAGTCGAGAACATCTAGCAGATCTAGCAGTCGAGAACATCTAACAGTCGAGAACATCTAGCAGTCGAGAACATCTAGCAGTCGAGAACATCTAGCAGTCGAGAACGTCTAGCAGTCGAGAACGTCTAGCAGTCGAGAACGTCTAGCAGTCGAGAACATCTAGCAGTCGAGAACATCTAGCAGTCGAGAACGTCTAGCAGTCGAGAACATCTAGCAGTCGAGAACCTCTAGCAGTCGAGAACATCTAGCAGTCGAGAACATCTAACAGTCGAGAACGTCTAGCAGTCGAGAACGTCTAGCAGTCGAGAACGTCTAGCAGTCGAGAACGTCTAGCAGTCGAGAACATCTAACAGTCGAGAACATCTACATCTAGCAGTCGAGAACATCTAGCAGTCGAGAACATCTAGCAGTCGAGAACCTCTAGTAGTCGAGAACGTCTAGCAGTCGAGAACGTCTAGCAGTCGAGAACATCTAGCAGTCGAGAACATCTAGCAGTCGAGAACATCTAGCAGATCTAGCAGTCGAGAACGTCTAGCAGTCGAGAAAATCTAGCAGTCGAGAACATCTAGCAGTCGAGAACGTCTAGCAGTCGAGAACGTCTAGCAGTCGAGAACATCTAGCAGTCGAGAACATCTAGCAGATCTAGCAGTCGAGAACGTCTAGCAGTCGAGAACATCTAGCAGATCTAGCAGTCGAGAACGTCTAGCAGTCGAGAACATCTAGCAGATCTAGCAGTCGAGAACGTCTAGCAGATCTAGCAGTCGAGAACATCTAGCAGTCGAGAACATCTAGCAGTCGAGAACGTCTAGCAGTCGAGAACCTCTAGCAGTCAAGAACATCTAGCAGTCGAGAACCTCTAGCAGTCGAGAACGTCTAGCAGTCGAGAACATCTAGCAGTCGAGAACATCTAGCAGTCGAGAACGTCTAGCAGATCTAGCAGTCGAGAACGTCTAGCAGTCGAGAACATCTAGCAGATCTAGCAGTCGAGAACATCTAGCAGTCGAGAACATCTAGCAGATCTAGCAGTCGAGAACGTCTAGCAGTCGAGAACATCTAGCAGATCTAGCAGTCGAGAACGTCTAGCAGTCGAGAACATCTAGCAGTCGAGAACGTCTAGCAGATCTAGCAGTCGAGAACGTCTAGCAGTCGAGAACATCTAGCAGATCTAGCAGTCGAGAACGTCTAGCAGTCGAGAACATCTAGCAGTCGAGAACGTCTAGCAGATCTAGCAGTCGAGAACGTCTAGCAGTCGAGAACATCTAGCAGATCTAGCAGTCGAGAACATCTAGCAGATCTAGCAGTCGAGAACATCTAGCAGATCTAGCAGTCGAGAACATCTAGCAGATCTAGCAGTCGAGAACATCTAACAGTCGAGAACATCTAGCAGTCGAGAACGTCTAGCAGTCGAGAACGTCTAGGAGAACATCTAGCAGTCGAGAACGTCTAGCAGTCGAGAACGTCTAGCAGTCGAGAACATCTAGCAGTCGAGAACATCTAGCAGTCGAGAACATCTAGCAGATCTAGCAGTCGAGAACGTCTAGCAGTCGAGAACATCTAGCAGATCTAGCAGTCGAGAACGTCTAGCAGATCTAGCAGTCGAGAACATCTAGCAGTCGAGAACATCTAGCAGTCGAGAACGTCTAGCAGTCGAGAACCTCTAGCAGTCAAGAACATCTAGCAGTCGAGAACCTCTAGCAGTCGAGAACGTCTAGCAGTCGAGAACATCTAGCAGTCGAGAACATCTAGCAGTCGAGAACGTCTAGCAGATCTAGCAGTCGAGAACGTCTAGCAGTCGAGAACATCTAGCAGATCTAGCAGTCGAGAACATCTAGCAGTCGAGAACATCTAGCAGATCTAGCAGTCGAGAACGTCTAGCAGTCGAGAACATCTAGCAGATCTAGCAGTCAAGAACGTCTAGCAGATCTAGCAGTCGAGAACATCTAGCAGTCGAGAACATCTAGCAGTCGAGAACGTCTAGCAGATCTAGCAGTCGAGAACGTCTAGCAGTCGAGAACATCTAGCAGATCTAGCAGTCGAGAACATCTAGCAGATCTAGCAGTCGAGAACATCTAGCAGATCTAGCAGTCGAGAACATCTAACAGTCGAGAACATCTAGCAGTCGAGAACGTCTAGCAGTCGAGAACGTCTAGCAGTCGAGAACGTCTAGCAGTCGAGAACATCTAGCAGTCGAGAACATCTAGCAGATCTAGCAGTCGAGAACGTCTAGCAGTCGAGAACATCTAGCAGATCTAGCAGTCGAGAACGTCTAGCAGTCGAGAACATCTAGCAGATCTAGCAGTCGAGAACATCTAGCAGATCTAGCAGTCGAGAACATCTAGCAGTCGAGAACGTCTAGCAGTCGAGAACATCTAGCAGTCGAGAACATCTAGCAGTCGAGAACGTCTAGCAGTCGAGAACATCTAGCAGTCGAGAACATCTAACAGTCGAGAACGTCTAGCAGTCGAGAACATCTAGCAGTCGAGAACGTCTAGCAGTCGAGAACATCTAGCAGTTGAGAACATCTAGCAGTCGAGAACATCAAGCAGATCTAGCAGTCGAGAACATCTAGCAGATCTAGCAGTCGAGAACATCTAGCAGTCGAGAACATCTAACAGTCGAGAACGTCTAGCAGTCGAGAACATCTAACAGTCGAGAACGTCTAGCAGTCGAGAACATCTAGCAGTCGAGAACATCTAGCAGTCGAGAACATCTAGCAGTCGAGAACGTCTAGCAGATCTAGCAGTCGAGAACATCTAGCAGATCTAGCAGTCGAGAACATCTAGCAGTCGAGAACATCTAGCAGATCTAGCAGTCGAGAACATCTAGCAGATCTAGCAGTCGAGAACATCTAGCAGTCGAGAACATCTAGCAGTCGAGAACATCTAGCAGTCGAGAACATCTAGCAGATCTAGCAGTCGAGAACATCTAGCAGATCTAGCAGTCGAGAACATCTAGCAGTCGAGAACATCTAGCAGATCTAGCAGTCGAGAACATCTAGCAGTTGAGAACATCTAGCAGTCGAGAACATCTAGCAGTCGAGAACATCTAGCAGATCTAGCAGTCGAGAACATCTAGCAGTCGAGAACATCTAGCAGATCTAGCAGTCGAGAACATCTAGCATTTGAGAACATCTAGCAGTCGAGAACATCTAGCAGATCTAGCAGTCGAGAACATCTAGCAGTCGAGAACATCTAGCAGATCTAGCAGTCGAGAACATCTAGCAGTTGAGAACATCTAGCAGTCGAGAACATCTAGCAGTCGAGAACATCTAGCAGTCGGACAGTGTCTGTTGGGTTTATGGTGTTCCTCGACCTGTCCTGATGGTGTTTGTCCTCATCTGGGTCTCCATCTGCTGGGTTTGATGTGAAGTGATGATTGTGATGTGTTGATATCGGCTCGAGTCATATAATGATAAGCAAGTCAGTAATGTGATGTTGTTATGTCAGTAATGTGATATCATTTCAGTAATTTGGTATTGGGCGAATAATATAATGACATGCTCGTTCATTGAGTTAGTTATATGCTATTGTCGTGTCTTAACTATGATGCCGTTGTGTCAGTACTGTGAAGGACTATACATGTAATGCGTTAAGAGCTCGCTCAAGTACTGGGAGCTAAACCATTTAGTGCTTTGTAAGTAATCAGCAATATTTTAAAATGTATATGATGTTTAATAGGGAGCCAATGCAGTGTTGACAGAACCGGGCCAATATGGTCATATTTCCTGGTTCTGGTAAGAACTCGAGCGGCTGCGTTTTGAACTAGCTGTAGTTTGTTTATTAAGCGTGCAGGGCGACCACCCAGTAGAGCATTACAGTAATCTAGCCTTGAGGTCATGAACGCATGAACTGTTCCGCATTTGTCAATGAGAGAATATGACGTAATTTAGATATGTTTTTAAGATGGAAAAATGCAGTTTTACAGATATTAGACACGTGACTTTCAAATGAAAGATTGGTATCAAAGAGCACACACACACACACACAAATATTACGTGAGGACGTTTTTTGTCCAATAATTAGAATCTCTGTTTTTTCATAATAAAGTAGTAGGAAATTGCTAGCTATCCAGGTTTTTATATCAGCTATGCATTCCGTTAATTTTGTGAATTGGTAAGTTTCGTCAGAGCGTGAAGAAATATACAGCTGAGTATCATCGGCATAACAGTGAAAACTAATGCCATGCTTCCTAATGATATCTCCTAATGGTAGCATGTACAGAGTGAACAGCAGCGGTCCTAGTACTGAGCCTTGAGGTACGCCATACTGAACTTGTGATCGATAAGACATCTCTTCATTTACTGCTACAAACTGATAAGGGTCATTGCAGTGGTGTGTAATGATCCTTAATGTGATGACTTGTGAGTAATGTGATGGTATTCATGTGATGTCCTCTTAGTGATTATGTCGTGTGAGGATGGGTGAATCCTAAGGTGAGGATTTGGCGTCAGTGATGTGATGTCATTGCAGTAATATCATTGCAGTATCAATTCACTGATGTGCAGTGTTGGGAGTAACGCGTTACAAAAGTAATGCATTACAGTAAAATATTACTTTTTGGTGTAACGCAGTAGTGTAAGGCATTACTAATCAATTTTCAGTAATATTTTACTCGGTACAAGTTCAGTAAAGCTTGCGTTACAACAGACTTTTAGTTTTAATTGTAAAACAAACAAAAAACAGCAAGACCGCAAGGCATTACGAAAATGAAAAATGCACCTGTTACCTGTTAGTGGTCAGTCAATAGCCGCGTGTGGTGTCCAAGTTTGTAAATAAAGACTAAATGGTCTGATATATTTGTATAGCGATTTATTTTTAACAGGAGTGCCGTGAGCCATGATTTCGGCCTCTGTGCTCGCGCTGACTAGTGGAAAAGCGGCTAATGGGTGAAGATGTCATGAAGAAGACTATACATTCGCGAGATGGACGTATGCGCATTAGGCTATTCATTCTGTGTTTTCTTTCTAAACAGTTAGGCTATGTTTAGGTGGTATTTTTCATGTTTTCATCACGCAATCATATTTTTGATGTGGTGGTGACGCGTTCATGTAACATGTAAGGGTGGCGGCGGCGCTGCCGATAAAGCACCTAAAAGCTGTCACAAAGAACCGGCAAAAGCAATGATTATGAATATGTCAAATATAGCAAGGAGACATTTTAATTGTTTATTAATAAAGATAAAGTTGACGATGCTGACTCGCGATCTTCATAGTAGGCCATGTGCCAGAGAGAAATGCACATTCCATTGCATAAGCAGAGAGCAGTCTGTTTTCCTTCGTTTTGAATTGTTCTGTTTACAAGTAGATATTTCAATATAGATATATTTTTCAGGTCTGTGAAGTAGACTACCTTATACGCTGAGTTTCGGTTAATTTATGAGACGCGCTCCAGTTCACGTGCCGGCGCCTCCGTGTCGTGATTATCTATAATGGTCTGCTATATTTTTACTTCTTATTTATTAAATCCAGGCAATTGGTTGATGAAACATTGATTAAAATTAAGATACAATTAATACAAAACGAAATTAACTTTAGAGAAAGGCATCTTCTGTTTGAGGTCTCTGTGAAAGTTTTAAAACATTTGAAAGTCTTTTAGTGCCGCTTCAGAGCGCTCGCGTCCGTAATGGAGAACTGTCACGTCCGTAACATTGTTTTTTCCTCATAAATGCGAACACGAAAAATAAAATAAAATGAATATTTTATGTTCTGTGGAGAGCCAACCCTTCTTCATCGGATTTTCGCAGTGTAATTCACAGAATTACAAAAAAAAATATTTTGCCACCTAAAAGTTAAAGATTTTTTTGTCACGCATGATGCGTGTCCATTTCCCTGACATTAAATATAAAACGCATGTGTAGACTGATATTTTTCTAATATCTGGACTCCTTTAAGGGAGGAGCCTATGGATAAACAGACGTTTCAATAATGGTATTAAATGCGTTTTCTGAGAATTTATATTTCAAGTTTTGACTGCAAATGTCATGTCCATAACGCTGGAATTCCCCAATTTTAAATAATTTATCCTCAACTAGTTTTGTGGTGTAGGTCTATGTATTTCATAATGTTAACTTCAAATAATACTAATAGTAATTTAAAGATGTGGTAGCATTGGATCTGGACGGGAAGGATAACTCTTGGAGTTGGAAGGGGTGTGTCGCGATTCTGCAGGTTCGTGGATCTGAGTGTTGTGATTTCGGTTTCATATCGCCCTTTATATGTTAAGTTCTACATCTGTATAGTTATTTTGGTGAAAGTAACTCAAAAGTAATACAGGAGTAATGTAACGCATTACAATTCTGAGACAGTAATATTGTAAGGTAATGAATTACTTTTAAATAACAGTAACAAGTAATATATAATGTATTACAGTTTAGAAGTAACTTGCACAACACTGCTGATGTGATGTTATGTTAGTATTATGACGATGTCGTGTCTGTATAGTGTGATATCATTGCAGTGAGTATTAGTTACTGTGTCAGTGATGTGATGATGTGTCAGTAGTCAAGTCAAGTCAAGTCATCTTCATTTATATAGCGCTTTTAACAATGGAGATTGTTTCAAAGCAGCTTTACAGAGATAAACGTACAATTTACGGTAACAGAGATTGTTTTATCAGTAGTATAATGATAATCTATGGCAGTTGTTGAAATGCCCTGAGTGTCATGAAGATCATCTGCTGATCACACCAGGTGTAATGTGTGTGTGTGTGTGTGTGTGTGATGGTATCGTCTTGCTTCAGTCGCAGTTCATTCAGCTGAGGTGTGTGTGATGAGCCTGGTTTTATCAAGTACGACACGTTCCTGGATCAACATCTATCAACAGTTCTGTCAGCCAATCAGATTGTGCGTAGAGTTTGGGACTGGAGTGAAACTTGAACATGATTTTCTTCGGTCTGTCATTTCACTGTGATATAGCTGTGATTTATTCGGGACGTTTGTGTTTCTTCAACAGGAACATCTCACTAGACACGATCATGTTGACACGGTGTGTGTTAAGAGTTCTTCATATTAAACACAGCTGTTTTCATACACCTGGGAAAATTATTCAATATCCACGCAGATGTTATTCAGATGTTGTTTCGTTCAGAAGTGTCGGGTCTCTAAGATGTCATTTGTTAACTAAATCAGTTAACACTGAACAATACTTATACAGCATTTATTCATCTTCATGTTCATTTCTCCATGTATTAATATGTTGTAATATTAGTCAATGTACTGTGAATAACATTAACAACAATACATAATAGTATTTCTATTAAATAGCAATTACCAATTTATCAATATATTGCTCATTCTATGATTATTATCAGTGTTGAAAACAGCTCATATTTCAGTGAAAACAGTGATACATTTTATTTTTCAGGATTCTTTGATTAATAGAAAGTTATTTTTTAACATTATAACTGTCTTTACTGTCACTTTTGATCAATTTAATTCATCCTTGACGCATAAAAGTATTAATTTCTTTCGGAAAAATCTTACTGACCCTCAAACTTTAAATGTTTGAATGGTTGTGTGTGTCGCTGTATTATCCTTTTCAGTTTTATCACCCATGAAAGTATACATGTGCTCATAACTTTACATACACATTGCAAAAAGAGGGATCATAATGAATGAAGTTACCAGTTCAGTGTCAGTTGAAGGTTTGAGTTTTAATAATCACTGAATGTTTGAAGAACTCAGATGTTGAATGTGTTTGACTGACGAGTTACATAACACAGAGAGAGAGAGAGAGAGAGAGAGAGACAGAGAGAGAGAGATAGAGAGAGAGAGAGAGAGAGAGAGAGAGACAGAGAGAGAGAGAGAGAGAGAGAGAGAGAGAGAGAGACAGAGAGAGAGAGATAGAGAGAGAGAGAGAGAGAGAGAGAGAGAGAGAGAGAGAGACAGACAGAGAGAGAGAGAGAGAGAGAGAGAGAGAGAGAGAGAGAGAGAGAGAGACAGACAGAGAGAGAGAGAGAGACAGAGAGAGAGAGAGAGAGAGAGAGAGAGACAGACAGAGAGAGAGAGATAGAGAGAGAGAGAGAGAGAGAGAGAGAGAGAGAGAGAGAGAGAGAGAGACAGACAGAGAGAGAGAGAGAGAGAGAGAGAGAGAGAGAGAGAGAGAGACAGACAGAGAGAGAGAGAGAGAGAGCGATAGAGAGAGACAGTGATGGATGAGAAGCCCAGGAGACACCTTGACTGTAAGAAAGAGAAAGAAACGCGAGTCATGCAGAAAAGAGAGAGAGCTGAAAGAATAACTCAGGATGACTCTGTGATGCAGAATGAACTTCAGCGGTTAATGGTGTCTGATTCCTCCACTGAAGCCTCTGTAACTGAGATTCTGACAGGAGATTCACTGAGATCATGAGTTCTCCTGGATCCCTCTGAACTTCCCTCGCTGAATCCCAGCAATCCTGCACTTTATTCTCTCGTCCATCTCAAATAACAGCACTCTGTTTATTGGCAGCATAAACTGTATGAGAGTAAGGCTGCACAATTTTGGGAAAGAATTGCAATATAAATTGTGATTTCAAATTATTATTTTTTTTGCTGTGCTTTATTGTGGGGCTGCAGAATTTGGCCATAAAATAATATGGCTGTAAAATGGCTGTAAAGATGCCCCACCCCCCACCCCAAGTACATCAGGATTTAAGGGAAGTGTTCCCGGTTCCGGCTGACCTAATCTATGCAGCCTAACATTGAATTATAGAAGTCTATAATGAATTATGTGTATGCTAGGCCAAAGAGATGTGTTTTTAGTCTAGCTTTGAACTGACAGAGTGTGTCTGCTTCCCGGACAATGGTAGGAAGACTGTTCCAGAGTTTTGGTGCTAAATAGGAAAAGGATCTCCCGCCTGCAGTCGATTTAGATATTCTAGGTATTATCAACTGGCCGGAGTTTTGAGATCGCAATAGACGTGAAGGACTATAATGCGTTAAGAGCTCGCTCAAGTACTGGGAGCTAAACCATTTAGTGCTTTGTAAGTAATCAACAATATTTTAAAATTTATACGATGTTTAATAGGGAGCCAATGCAGTGTTGACAGAACCGGGCTAATATGGTCATACTTCCTGGTTCTGGTAAGAACTCGAGCGGCTGCGTTTTGAACCAGCTGGAGTTTGTTTATTAAGCGTGCAGGGCAACCACCCAGTAGAGCATTACAGTAATCTAGCCTTGAGGTCATGAACGCATGGACTAACTGTTCCGCATCTGTCATTGAGGGCGCTTCTTCATCGATCTGGCGGCTGATGAAAGGCCTGTTCTCACTCAGGTCCTGCTCGCTGATCACGGTGTGTGTTTTGATCTCAGCAGATCAGACGTGTGTTTCCGGCACTCCACCGTTCTCCATCACTGCAGGAACACAGACCTGATCTGATGTCGATCATCTGATGGTCTTGATATTTAAAGGGTTAATTCATCCAGGATTACACATTCAAACCTGTAGGAAGTTGTGGAACAAAAGAACATATTTTGATACATTTTTATTGTGTGTGTGTGTGTGTGTGTGTGTGTGTGTGTGTGTGTGTGTGTGTGTGTGTGTGTGTGATCATCATCACTCTTCTTTTCTTGGAATCCAGAGTGTTTATGTGTTGTTCTTCCAATAACAGCAATTAAGCGTGTTAAAATCAAACACACGTTCATCTGACAGCTGTCTCTAGTGTCTCTGACTCATACACTGATTAATCACACACACACACACACACACACACACAAACACACAGAGAATATTAACACAATCAATGCACTTCATTATCAGCTGGAGTCATTATAATTCATCACTGGACACAAAGCACATCAGTCACAGCAGTCTGTTCTCTGCATAGTGTGATTGGCAGTGCGGTTGCTAGGGTGCCTGTGTGGTTGCTAGGCGTGTTCTTGTATGAAGAGTCTCTGTGGTATCCTGGTCTGTAGATGTGACTCTTCCATTAGTTAGTGAAGTTAACAGGTTTGAGTCAGTGTACTGAACTGAACACACTCAGTAGCTCCCAGCATGCAGTGCGGTGTGAATAAATTATGCAGATTATGCAGATGACTGTTTGTTTTCACTCTCAGTTATTATGATGTGCTGATGATTATTATGGTCCGTTCAGATCATTTTATGTTCGTGAGGAGTTCTGGATCTGTTTTTTCAGTGTTCATCATGTCATGATGGTCTTCTTGACTCTGCTAGAATCACTGACTTCTAAAAAGTAGTTTGATCATTATTGATGCTTCATTTTGCATTCAGTTGATTGACATTAACTTAGTTAAATGCAAAAAACATATTTTTTTTCTATGTCAGTGAATGTGATGGCATAGCAGAGTGAGTGTCGATTGTGTGTGTGTGTGTGTGTGTGTGTGTTGGCTGTGTACACAATTGTGTGTGTGTGTGTGTGTGTGTGTGTGTGTGTGTGTGTGTGTGTGTTGGCTGTGTACACAAGTGTGTGTGTGTGTGTGTGTGTGTGTGTGTGTGTGTGTGTGTGTTGGCTGTGTACACAAGTGTGTGTGTGTGTGTGTGTGTGTGTGTGTGTGTGTGTGTGTTGGCTGTGTACACAATTGTGTGTGTGTGTGTGTGTGTGTGTGTGTGTGTTGGCTGTGTACACAAGTGTGTGTGTGTGTGTGTGTGTGTGTGTGTGTTGGCTGTGTACACAAGTGTGTGTGTGTGTGTGTGTGTGTGTGTGTGTGTGTTGGCTGTGTACACAAGTGTGTGTGTGTGTGTGTGTGTGTGTGTGTTTGTTTATGTCCCTTTTGGGTACATTCACCAGGATACACACCAGTAAACTGAGGACCACCTCAAAAATTGAGGACATTTTGTATGTCCTCATTTGTTTGACTATATAATGGCATTCAGCATACTCTAAAATGGTGTCCAGACTTAAAATCTCACTTGTCCCAAAAAATCAGTTTTAAGTGATTTGTGTATGTGAAGTGTGTATGCCCCCCCACTAAAGTGTGTATAACACAGCGCCCTCTAGGAGTACTGCACTTCCGGAAAAGATACACACTTCGGGGATTCTGACCAATCAGAGCGCAGGAAGCCACTATGAGAGCGGGACTTAATGATCTGACCAATCTGAGGCCATCACGTCATCAACAAAAATGGCGGAGCGGAGGCGATATCATTATTATGAATGAATTGACAGATAATCCACATTCAATAATAGATAAATTCGCAATAATTATTATTTAAATAAAAATAGACTAATTTACCCTGAGCAGCAGGAGCTCTCACGATGTATATGGGCATGTTATTAAACTTTAATCCTCGCAGTTTTGCTCTCGCATCGGAGTCTGCTCTGTGTAACGTTATGTGTGTGTGAAGATCGCGCTGCTGCGCGTCACCGAGACTATACAGCTGTACAGTAACTTACATAGGAGTTTATTAATCATGTAGGAACGAGTTTGAAGCGGGGAAGAGACAGAGACATTACGTCATGTGAATTTACAAAGTACATATTTTCTTCCAAAAGCGGAGGAACAGCTGTTTAAATCTGTCAATATGGATGTGATGATTTATTCATCCAAGTTTGTTTAATAAAAACACACAAGCCACCAAAAGATGTGAAAACATGCTAAATCGCTTGCTTTTATGAGTGATTTTATTTGTTTGAAGTGTTTTCTCCTACTTTGCGTTCTGCCGTTTCCTCTCATAATATCAGTGATTTCCCTGAGCGGCCACCGCCCCTCCCCCACCCCCCGCACGAGCAGGACTCCGTTACCAGTTACCACAGCAACACATTCACTACAGCAAACAAGCTAACTTTTTTCTTTATATATTATATTATATTATATTATATTATATTATATTATATTATATTATATTATATTATATTATATTATATTATATTATATTGAGGAGAGCAGTTACAGCAAACATTATTCTTATTATATTATATTGCATTGTATTATTTTATATTATATAAAGAGGAGAGCAGTTACAGCAAACATTCTCTTTGTAGTATATATTATATTATTTTATATTATATTATATAGAGGAGAGCAGCTGCATGAAACATTCTCATATTATATTATTATATTAATTAAATGTTTACACTAATTACATACGTTTTTTTAAGGCGCTTTGGTGCATTTCTCAAATCACAACTAAAATTCTTGTTCAACCTCCACATCAGTCACTTGTGCACATCATGAAAGCAGTTTATCATTCTTTTGAACAAATTGCAAATGCTTTGGTACATTCATGCAATAAATGTAAGTGTCTGCTGTTTCTTACATTATCAATTGCTTATGTCATGTTGATCAAAATGTATTATACTGGTTCTCTGTTGAATAGTCTTACCCCTCAAAACATATAGGCATTAAATTACTAGTTGTCATAAACTGTCAAACATATTTTCTATACAATTCTATTATACTTTTTTTGTCCTGAATTGCAGATGTGAATTTTGAATTTCACTAATGAAGGGGAATGTAAAGCATTAGATCAATCAATGATCACCAGTTCTCTATAATCGCTCAGAGTGCATCTCATGAAGCTTCCTCTGGAAGCCATAGACAGAGCACAACACATACACCTGAGAATGGAAGAACAACAGGGTAACAGCCGAGAAGAAGAAGAGGAGGAGTAAGGATGTGTGGTGGAAGGATACAGAGGTAAAACAGAGAGATTGTAGGTTTCTGAAGAAATAGGGGCCAATATTGTAGATCATGTTCATGACCTCATGGCCGAGGCGGGTTGAAAGCTGAGCTGAATGTTGGGAGAACAACCGTGTGTGTCCTCAAACATTCAAGTCTTTATAGACAGAACATGCGTGTAATCAGACAGTGTTCACTATACTGTACTGTTCACCATAAGCTGTAGACTTACTGTATTACAGTGGAGTCTACTTGCATTTTACATGAGACAGTAAAAATACGTGATAGAGATCCCTTTCCCACTAATTAGATATCTTAAATGATGTTGTGTGCACTTCTGTATTTGTCTTCATTGTTGTACAGCCTTGATGTTAATATTTTGTTGAAAAATTGTTAAGACCCCAGGAAGAATAGCTGCTGCTTAATGGAGTAGCTAATGGGGATCTAAATAATAAACAATAAACAAACTCTACAGATAAAGCGTTGTGAATCTAGTTTCGCGTACCTACCCCGAAGTGATAAAATAAAACAAAATTATGTATCAAATTTATAGACAAGTAATTTGTTCAGGCATTGTTTTCTAGGGAAATACAAACCTACGCACATATATTCAAACGCACATAACTATAGAATCAATTCTTAATGCGCATGTGAACGCCATCAGCGTTAATCACAGGTTCACGTTTAAAGTCTGTTTAGAGACATTCATATACATTTTTACCTTGCAGTTACTGTAAATCCGGCCTCTAGTTCATAAACGCCAGAGGAGAACTGGCCCCCACTGAGCCTGGGTTCTCCCAAGGTTTTTTTCTTCTCCATTGGGTCCCTGATGGAGTTTTAGGACACCATCGGGTCACTTGATGGAGTTTTTCGGTTCCTTGCCACTGTTGCCTTTGGCTTGCTCAGTTGGGGATATTCAAATTAATTAACCAATCATTAATACCATTGATCAGCTCTACCAAACGTGGATGTTTTTCCACTAAGAAACGAACATTGTTATTATGTTTTGATTGATACTGTGAAGCTGCTTTGATGCAATCTATATTGTGAAAAGCGCTATATAAATATACTTGATAGAGACATAATGTAACACACACACATATACAGTATGTGTTTGAATAGTCTGTTCATCGCAATGGCATTGTCATTTTTTAACAGACCAACAGTGTATCTGTGAGTCCAGTCTCATAATGGGTACATGTGTTTATGTGTCATACAGATAATGTGCAGTCTTTTCATTGTCATCAAAATCGTAGCCAGTGTTTACTTCTCAAAATACTGATACAGTTATATTGACAACCATCAAAAGCCTGTAACTTGTTAAAAATCCTTAGTACAATATATATCAATGAACATATCAGTGCCTTGTGTCACAAACAAGAATGTCAAAATGCTGTCATGTAATCCTATTGTGTTCTGCTGTTTGTACGAAATGCACTTTCCTTGTTTGCAAATCTTAAGGATGATTCAAGAAATGTACCAAAGCGACTGATAAGAACTGTTTATAGAGGAGAGCAGTTACAGCATACATTCACTCTCTCTCTATCTATCTATCTATCTCTCAATATATATATATATATATATATATAGCCTATATATATATATATATATATATAAATCGATAGATAGATAGATAGATAGATAGAGAGAGAGAGAGAGAGAGAGAGAGAGAGAGAGAGGGGGGGGGGGGGACAGAGCAGTTACAGTCATACAAAAGAAAAAAAGTGTTTAAAAGAATCATGAATCAAGCTGACACGTTTAAATGTTTGTTTACATAATTATTTTGTACTTAATTTGATTTTAAAAGCCATTGGATCTGCACTAACCCTAACCCTAACCCTAGCTCTGCCTGTGACTGTCAGTCTGACTGAGATCTGCTCACACTGTGATCAGCCGCCCTTCCCCCACAGCACTGAGACTGATCGCGCGCGCGCCCTTCCCCCACAGCACTGAGAGAGACTGATCGCGCGCGCGCCCTTCCCCCACAGCACTGAGACTGACTGGAGTGACAGAGAGTTGAACTTGTCTCTGGCTGAACTAACAGACTGACACTTACAGGTAGATAGCTAAGCAGAAGTGCTGCTCAAAAGATCACAAACTGTCGTGGCTATGCGTTTTTAAAGCACTTTTACAAGGTCTATTAGCTTCTCCACCCTGTAATGTAAAATACCATTAATTTATGAAAGAAATACAAAGAAGATAATGCTGTTAAAGTACTTGTTAAAGTTTAATTTAGAGCCTCGAAATAATCCACACCCATCCCCCATCTTAACTCGAATAAATTGACAACAACACAGACTCCAAAAGTAGAGACATATTATACCAGCTTGAATATCAGCCCGCTGTGTATTTGCATACATCAGTTTACTATTTTGATTAATAAATGCTATTAGTAGAAAATAAGATGTCTGTTCAAGATATCTAGGTTGCTCATTTTGCATTTTTTGCTCTTTTAAACCTGTGCTTGTTCGGACATGCGCACTGGTTCCTAGTTCGAGTCGGGTGAGTTCGTTTACAAGTGATCATGTGCTCTGTCCACTAGAAAGACTTGATCCACGACAGTTTTTTTTTTTTTTTGAAGAAGAAGAAACACTACTGCGATTAAAAAAAAAAAGATTCTTGTCATCAGAGAGTTTTCTATTCGGTCAAATAAATAGTCACAATTGCAACGTGAAATCCAAATACGTAACTACGTCATTTACGCACGTCTGCGACAGTGGATGTATTTTCCCGGGAAATGCAGACACGTGACAATGGGACGCGAAACAGTCAGACGACAGCCCTCCACCCTCCACCACGCAGGAAAGGTGAGATGAAGTCTTGTCCTGAAAATGCATGATAACTAAATACATTGTGAAATATGAAAGTTAGTAAGATGTATGTTTATTTTAGTGGTTTAATTATTTTTTGCTTAGGGTTTTATTTACTTCTCGATTGTATTTTATTTGTTTCTCATTTGATAATTTGTTGCAATAAGGAAAAAAGTATATTGCCTACTTGTAGGCATTGACCAGTAAATATAATTTTGTTATTTCTTATATAATAGTACTTTAGATTCTACAAATTAAAAAAAAAAACGAGTCAGTGATAGCCTACTATATCATTGTTTTTCTCAAGTGTTGTCAAATTGCAACTGTGATTTAAAATATTAATTATATATTTTTATATCATTATTATTTGATATATTTTTAATTTTATGTAATACAATATTTGCCCAAAAATCTTTTTTTCAGTGGAATGTTTTTTTCTAGATTTATTATTTATCTTTCTTATCTTTTTTTGCCCAATGATGGTACATAGACACTTTATAGTATTTTTATTGTGTGTTTCAATGTCCAAAGCAGACAAAAAGCACATTAGAAATAGTCCATATAAATCTAGCTGGTTATTGACTGAAAATATCCTGTATGCTGTAGCTAATCAATATAGTAGATTCATGTCAATTGTGGTCACAAGACACACAAGAACCAATGTTTTTTGGCATCATTGACATTGCCTTTTTTTAATCTAAATTCCTGTTGTAGACTGGTCACACGTGCTGTCATTGAATAGAGCTCTGTGATATAATATAAATATATACTTAAGTGTTGAACAGAAAAAACACACGTGTTTGGAACAACATGAGGTTCAATTGGAACACTTAACATAATTGTATGTTAATTACGTATGTTTTTGGGTGAACAATTCCAGTAAGATCAACAAGATTTTTTAAATATGCTTGTTTATTTCATTCACATTATATATATATATATATATATATATATATATATATTTTTTTTTTTTTCCCAGTCATTTCAAGAAAGTAAGTCGCCATGCTGGGAAATAAAAGACGTAAGAAACCTCTGCAGGACGCTGAGCATCACATTACCTGTGAAACCGACAAGCCTGAGCTTCAAGAGCAGTTCATCAGCAAATATAAAGGCAAGTATTTATGAATAAGCAGTAATAACGTTACTCTACAAAACTGATAATTTAATATATAATTTATTTTTATTGTGCAGTCAAGATTTCTGAATAGAGTTCTGCAGGCATTAGCCCGAAAACAAAAACAGTTGCATTTTTGCATTTCTGGTTCCATCAACCCAAAGTCAGTGTTTATTTGCGCATTCTTAGCCCAATTATGCACAATAAGCCCATAGTGCGTGTGGTCATGTAAACGCAGACTAAGGTCATCATAAACGGCATAAGCATAAACCAATCGACACCGCTAGATTTTTGCCCCTTATTCCAGATTTGCCCAGCATGTAAACACATTAACCTGCGTTCTGTGGCTTATTGAAGTGAGCATGTGGGACTGGAAAGTGTCCTTATTGTGGATTTAAGCACATCCAGACAGAGCGAGCGTTTTCTTGACCCAAGAACATCTTAAAAAGTGTTCTCAAAAAGTGTTCTCATCTCATGCAGAAGTGGTACAGTCAAAATCCTACTAAAACTTCTTTGTCATTGTGGAGAGTGCAGTGCATGGTTGCATAGCAACAACAGACGCCACGGGAAAATCAGACTGTTATTTTACTATTAATAATAAAATATAAGCTAATATGCATTAACACTAGGACTCCCAGAATTCTATAACTACTATAATGGCCATAGCAGTCATTCTGACTGCTCATACATTATTTGCATATCATTTCAAAAAGCTATATCAAATCTAAGAATAAATGGATCTGTTATGTTAGGATAGGTAATAATAAACATCAGAACACTACATTTTAATTATGATGTATGTAAAATTGTATTAGTTAACCAACAACCACTCAGCCTCATCAAGGCTCTGAAGCATGGCTAAAGCCTCTGTGGCAGTCATTCTTCTTGCTGACATTGTTCTGATATTCTCTTTTCAATATTTCAATTTGGTTTTAGCTCGAAGCTAAAGCTAGATTTCAGCTTTGCAATAGACTAAACAAACAACAAGAGAAATTGTTGCTAGTCAACGGTGATGCATCTTCAAGAGCAGGAAAAAGGAGCAACCGACACACGGTCTGTAATGCATACGGTCAGTATGACTGTTATGACCATTCAAGGTAGAAATACTCAAAACTCAGTCTTTTGTGTCTTGTAATTTTAATAAAATAACAATGATAGAATAAAATATAGACACATTTAGGAAAAGTTATTACATTGCAAAATTTTAAAACAGTCAAAATGACTGCCTTGGGAGTTCTAGTGTTAATGTACATGTCAAGTAATTTGTCTTTTTTTACTCGTATATTTCAGCCTTTAAATTATTTTTATAAAAAGAATGAGGTTTATCTTTTTATAAAACCTTTTTTGTCAACTTTATTCGAATTTAATTTTACTATATGTGCCTATAGGGGTGGGCCGGGGATGGCAGGGGTTGGTGGCAATGTAAGTTTCTGGATATTTTCTATAAGAAAATTTGCGGGGCGAAATTTGCGGGGCTTCGATTACCTCTCTCTTTTTGGACCATACATGTGTTTGCATCCCTGCATATGCGCGAGGGAGGGAGAGAGAGAGCAAGACAGTTTGAAGGCGCGCGCGCGGCCGGGGCTCTGCTCGTTCTTTCAGTAACATGCGCCCTGTCACACTCATCTATATCACTCACCGATCAAATAAGGCTTTGGCGGCAGGGGCGTGTCTAGAAGGGGGGCACGGGGTGGCACTGGCCCCCCTGGAATATGATTGACCCCCCCCTGGTGCCCCCCCAACATCATTGGGCTAGATTTACTGTCAACCTGACAATGCCCAACGCCATTGGATCAGAGCGCTGTCAATCACTGCTTGATTTGCGATTCGCAAAGCGAAATCACAGGTCCGCGTTTTTAAAACAGTAGGAGAGAGAGAGAGAGATACCTCGACACGTCATTGTAAATATTGCACCGTATGTTAGTCTGATTACTTTCATGTGTGACTGATCAAGCCAGTACCGTTAGATCAGCTAACGTAATTTCGGCAGACTGAATAGAGATTCCGCGGCAGCGCACGACCACATAAATATAAAATAGATAATTTTTATAGATTTTTAATAGATTACTCTATCTGTTGTTTTAAAGACTAAAGGCACAATAATCTTTTTCCAAAAAAGTCGTGCCGTGGTGAACATTAAAATGTGAGAATGTTAACTAACACCATAGCTACATGCAACTCTGTGTAATTTAGATACTTAATGGGTTTTTGTTTATTTATACACCGCAACAGGACATCCAAGATTTCTTTAAGAAATCATTTTAGAGACCGATTTCATGCAGAGAACGTTTATGCCTAGGTGATTTAATTATGCCTATGTTTTTTTTATTTATAAGAACAAAACTGTGTGGTCCAATCCATGTTAAATACAAAATGATTTTCAGGCTCTTGTTCAGTGCCACATTTAATACCATCTATATTAGGGCACTGGGCATTGCAAAGATTTTTTAATTCGTGTTTAATATTTTCTAAACAAGTATTTATTTCTAGTTGAATTTTCTAGCTGATTTCCCATGGGCCCCCCTGACTGGTCCTTGGTCCACCCTGTGGCCCCCCCATTTATAAAATCCTAGAATCACCCCTGTTTGGCGGGGCAAATAAACTGCATCCAACTGCTTTCCCTGACGCCTGGATCGTTCGGTGGCGTATTCAAACATGTTGTTTGTCCGCAGCCAGGAACAGCACGTCTGCGTGGCATCGCAATCTTCTTGTAAACAGACCCACTCGCTGCATGACAACGCATGCGATGATGCGAAATGAGGCATAGTTGTCTTGTGCTGGAGGCGGTCATATGCAAACGACTGGTACGTCACTTCGTACCGTGACGTCACCTCGTACCATGGATCCACAACGAGCTGTATTTAGAGCTTGATTAAATAAATGCTTCGTTTATAATGGGGGGGGGCATCTTAAGCTATTAAACTTGCAGGAAGTTTTAATAGTACATAGATCTCTTATATACCAAAAGATCAAGGCAAATTTGGTCTCATGTCATGACCCCTTTAAAAGTATAATGTAAAGTATAAAAAGCAAAGCATACTTTGAGATTAGCCTGGCTATTGACTATTTTCCTACAGTAATTTCCCTTTTACATCATATAATGTACATCATATGGTTGAGAACTTTTAGTAATAATCAAAATAATAGTTGACATTAAAGAAACTGCTGCTAATGAATTTCTCCTCTTCAGGGCGTGGAGTTTTCACCACTGGAGCTTTCTTCAGAGGGGATTTTGTTCTTGAATACAGAGGTGAACTTCTGAGTTCAGAGGAGAGTCTTGCTCGAACTGAACACTACACTGAAGCTGAGAACACGTTCCTGTTTGATTTTCAGTGGCATGGCAGAAATTGGTGGTGAGTAAAGAACTGTTGGATTGATGTAGTAGTGATGATAAAATATCTGGAACTGTAAAATACTCAGGGTGTGTTCATGCCTGTAGTTCTGTTCGCTTGGTTCGTTTGGTCCGGGTCTGCTTAGTGTTCAGATTGGCATTTCTATCGTCAAACCTGTTATGCTTGACCAGTTTGTCCTTTTTAGGGTCACATCTTCCTGTTTTTGGTTCGTTTATATGTCTCTGGTCCATGTTATGCTCATATTTCATTCAAACCGCACCAGAGTTTTTCTCTGTATTCCCTAAAGAGAACAAAATGGTTAAAGGGATAGTTCAGGATTTAGCATTAAGCTTTGTATTAGTAGAAAACCTGTAGTATTTTCGAATTACCATGCTTTCCACCCTCATATCCCCCTGAGACGAGAGATTTATGTATTTTTTGTCTGGAAAAAATCCTCCGATGAAGCAAAATTCGTCATTTTGCGTCATCGGAGGATTTTTTGGCCAGAGGCTAAAGACTACAGCCAGTAGTAGGGGCTGTCCCGCATGTTCTCAACCCGCCCATAGAGGGTGGGATCTCACTCACAGAATGTACACATAGTGTCAGACATCTTTTTCTGGAAGCTAAGCTAGCAGGTTCTTGTTCTGTGGCGAAAGCTGAGTAGTAGGGGTTACCATCCTCTTTTTCCCGGACATGTCCGGCCGTCGATGTCCGGGATTCAGCTTTTGCTTTCTGCAGTCGCCATTCATTGTTTACATGCACACCTTTTGTTTCAATCTAACTGAATTCATTCCGATTGGTGAATCTGAATGTAGTGTTTACATGAAAGCTAAACAAGTGATCGGTTGATGTGCATTTTAACATTGCTAAAATTTCGTCTCACAGGTTTCGCTCATCAGTAATCACGCCACCGGCCTCGCGCCGTTCTCCCGCGGCCCTCACTCGTCCTGCTCGCCACAGTAAACATGACTCGTGTCGTTCTTCCGCGGCCCTCACTCGTCCTGCTCGCCACAGTAAACATGACTCGTGTCGTTCTTCCGCGGCCCTCACTCGTCCTGCTCGCCACAGTAAACATGACTCGCGCGTTCTCCCGCGGCCCTCACTCGTCCTGCTCGCCACAGTAAACATGACTCGCGCCGTTCTCCCGCGGCCCTCACTCGTCCTGCTCGCCACAGTAAACATGACTCGTGCCGTTCTCCCGCGGCCCTCACTCGTCCTGCTCGCCACAGTAAACATGACTCGTGCCGTTCTCCCGCGGCCCTCACTCGTCCTGCTCGCCACAGTAAACATGACTCGAGCCGTTCTCCCTCTGCCCTCACTCGTCCTGCTCGCCACAGTAAACATGACTCGTGTCGTTCTCCCTCTGCCCTCACTCGTCCTGCTCGCCACAGTAAACATGACTCGTGCCGTTCTCCCGCGGCCCTCACTCGTCCTGCTCGCCACAGTAAACATGACTCGTGCCGTTCTCCCGCGGCCCTCACTCGTCCTGCTCGCCACAGTAAACATGACTCGCGCCGTTCTCCCGCGGCCCTCACTCGTCCTGCTCGCCACAGTAAACATGACTCGCGTCGTTCTCCCGCGGCCCTCACTCGTCCTGCTCGCCACAGTAAACATGACTCGTGCCGTTCTCCCGCGGCCCTCACTCGTCCTGCTCGCCACAGTAAACATGACTCGAGCCGTTCTCCCTCTGCCCTCACTCGTCCTGCTCGCCACAGTAAACATGACTCGCGTCGTTCTCCCGCGGCCCTCACTCGTCCTGCTCGCCACAGTAAACATGACTCGTGTCGTTCTCCCGCGGCTCTCACTCGTCCTGCTCGCCACAGTAAACATGACTCGCGCGTTCTCCCGCGGCCCTCACTCGTCCTGCTCGCCACAGTAAACATGACTCGCGCCGTTCTCCCGCGGCTCTCACTCGTCCTGCTCGCCACAGTAAACATGACTCGTGTCGTTCTCCCGCGGCCCTCACTCGTCCTGCTCGCCACAGTAAACATGACTCGTGTCGTTCTCCCGCGGCCCTCACTCGTCCTGCTCGCCACAGTAACCATGACTCGTGTCGTTCTCCCGCGGCCCTCACTCGTCCTGCTCGCCACAGTAAACATGACTCGTGTCGTTCTCCCGCGGCCCTCACTCGTCCTGCTCGCCACAGTAAACATGACTCGTGTCGTTCTCCCGCGGCCCTCACTCGTCCTGCTCGCCACAGTAAACATGACTCGTGCCGTTCTCCCGCGGCCCTCACTCGTCCTGCTCGCCACAGTAAACATGACTCGCGCGTTCTCCCGCGGCCCTCACTCGTCCTGCTCGCCACAGTAAACATGACTCGCGTCGTTCTCCCGCGGCCCTCACTCGTCCTGCTCGCCACAGTAAACATGACTCGTGTCGTCCTCCCGCGGCTCTCACTCGTCCTGCTCGCCACAGTAAACATGACTCGTGTCGTTCTCCCGCGGCCCTCACTCGTCCTGCTCGCCACAGTAAACATAATGAATGGTGACTGTAGAACGCAAAAGCCGAATCCCGAACATTTTGGGCGATCTCAAAACACATTTTCAAACTCACTAGTAGCCTATACTTGTTGTTTAACTACTGCGCTCTGTTACCGGTAGGCGTGGCCTCCTAGGGCAGCGAAGCAAGTGCATTCTGGGAGTTGTTGTCTTTCATCCACATAAGACAAAAATACATTTTCTGGCTTTTCTCAGTCTACAGTAGAAAGCTCCAAATTCAAAAATAATTTCACATTTCTTCTACATAAATGACCCATTTTAAATACATATTCATCTTCGCAGAGGTGAAGTATCCCTTTAATTTGAGATGGCTTTATCTGAGAGCTGAGAGGATGTTGCAGTACACTATCATATATATCAGTGGTTTTCAGACCCTCTCTGCAGATTCTGTATGTCTCCTTCACCAGACACACTCAGTTGAGTTCATAGAGCCGTGTTCTGATGATAAACTCCTCATCTGAATCAGCTGGATTAAAACACGAGACATACAGCATATGCAGAGCGGTGGGTTCCCAGGACTGGGGTTCAGAACCACTTATAGAAAATAACTGTACATTTCTATCATGTATACTAAGATTACAAGTATTGAGTGATAATTGGATGTCTTTATAGCATGGATGCATCTAAAGAAGACGGGTTGTCCTTGGGAAGACTTGTAAACGATCAGACCAGAAATCCTACTTGCAAAATGAGAACCGTTGAAGTGAGCAGAAAACCTCACCTGTGTCTCTTTGCTGTACGAGACATTCTACCAGGAGAAGAAATCACTTACAATTATGGAGACTCAGATTGGCCATGGCGAGTCAAGGTACTATCAAGAAAATGCTAAAGAGATTGATCAGTAATTCATGATAATCTTTTACTGTCATTCTGATTAGTTACCATGTGATTGTGGTCTCATATTTCTGAAGCCTTTAAATCAAGCATCAGCAGAATCCACTGATAAAAAGCCAGCCAGCAGTTTGGGCCCGCAGAAATCGGTAGGTCCACTTTAAAACATCTGTATCATTATATTATTGACTATTTCAGCTTAGAGATGTGTGTGAAAGAAATGATAGTTAAAGTGTAGGACAGCTAGAGAAATGAACATAAACAAGTTTTTCTGTCCTTCACAAATATTTCCTGCTTTCTTAGCCCCATTGTGCAGCTTCTCTTCCCTTTCCTGAATTGGACAAGGTGAACAGCAATGGTCCACATAAGCTGTCAGGCAAAGCAAGAACATCAAGGAATAAAACGGTAACCATCTCATACATGCAGCAGCGATCTACTGATGTTTACTGCCAGCTAGTTAAAAGTGCAGTCAGTGATTTCTGATAAACACTGTTGATATTTAAAATCGACAGCCAAACAAACACACACCTCCCTTCATTGCTCCGCCCCCAAAATAATGAACAACACAGGCAACCAGTTGACTACAGGTGCATATCCACTTCATCCAGCACACGTGTGTAATAGTTGTGGCACGTTCGGATCATTTTACTGACTTGGATCTTTGAATCTCGTTCATCAAAATTAACAAATCTTTTTTCGAAAACCTTTTGTTCATTTCAGTACAATGTATTTAAAATGGTAGCCAAATTCCCCAAACACATCAAATGTTGATCGCATTTAGAATAAGAAAAAAAGTGCGATGCAAGGAAAAGGCCAAATTATGAGAGACGGAAATGATTCATTAATTTATTTGGGTCTTCAGGCTATGCAGTCTGTTAGTTACCTCACCTCCCGATCTAAGCCGTTCGTTCATCCTGTGACATCCTCATAAACTTAACTTTGCAGTCTGTAGTACCGGATACGTACACGTTTCGAGTCTATCGACTTCGGGTTCAAGTCATTCGTTCATCACGTGGCAGCCCCATTGAGCTATGCAGTCAATACTGGATGCAGAATTGATTAGTTCATATTTTGAGTCTTCGAGGACTTGAGAGGTGAACTAATCATTTATCTTTCCAGTACTGACAGCATAGCCTCAATGGGACTGATGGGAAGAACGAAGGACCCAAAGACTCGAGTGATTTAACTAATCATTTCTGTTTCCAGTACAGAACCTATAGGATGTTGTGTGTGCGCAGTCAACACAAAATTAAAGAATCACTCTCTGAGACAACTCAGTAGTCACGAGTCATTAAAGATTCTTCAAAATGTCTATCACACAAACAAGCCCCCCCGTTGGACCCCATTGAAGTCACTATATGGAGAAACACCTGGAGTGTGTTCCTCAAAAACCTTCATTTCTTTTACACTGAAGAAAGAAAGACATGAACATCTTAGATGGTGTGATGATGGCGAGTAAATTATCAGGAAATTTTAATTCTGAAGTGAACTAATCATTTAAGTAGTTATTGGTTCAGAGTTTTAATGTCTGAACCAGTGTAACTATTAATTTGACTATTGTCACAATTTTGTTGTTTTTTATTTTATTAATGATCTTTGCTTTGAAGTGTGCAAAACACGTTTCTTTATTTTTTGTTTACCCCTACAGTGTGTTTGTTTTGTTTTATATGGGTGCCACAGTTTTCAATATTTTTTATGTCATTTTATTCTTGTTTAAGCTAAATATCTCTTTATATATCTGCAGAAGCGGTTTCAATCAAGACTGTTACAGTCATCCTCAGTCGCATCCACATCTGGTGCACCCTCTTCATCAGCACCCTGTGCTGTGTCCACCTCTATAATGGCCTCATCAACCTCATGCCCTCCTGCCCTGTCCTCATCAACATCAACACCTCCCACGTCACCTTCATCATCCTCGCCTGTGCAGCCTTCATCATCCTCGCCTGTGCAGCCTTCATCATCCTCGCCTGTGCAGCCTTCATCAGCCTCGCCTGGGCAGCCTTCATCAGCCTCGCCTGGGCAGCCTTCATCATCCTCGCCTGTGCAGCCTTCATCAGCCTCGTCTGTGCAGCCTTCATCAGCCTCGCCTGGGCAGCCTTCATCATCCTCGCCTGTGCAGCCTTCATCAGCCTCGCCTGGGCAGCCTTCATCAGCCTCGCCTGGGCAGCCTTCATCATCCTCGCCTGGGCAGCCTTCATCAGCCTCGCCTGTGCAGCCTTCATCATCCTCGCCTGTGCAGCCTTCATCAGCCTCGCCTGTGCAGCCTTCATCAGCCTCGCCTGGGCAGCCTTCATCAGCCTCGTCTGTGCAGCCTTCATCAGCCTCGCCTGGGCAGCCTTCATCATCCTCGCCTGTGCAGCCTTCATCATCCTCGCCTGTGCAGCCTTCATCATCCTCGCCTGTGCAGCCTTCATCAGCCTCGCCTGGGCAGCCTTCATCATCCTCGCCTGTGCAGCCTTCATCAGCCTCGCCTGGGCAGCCTTCATCAGCCTCGCCTGTGCAGCCTTCATCAGCCTCGCCTGGGCAGCCTTCATCAGCCTCGTCTGTGCAGCCTTCATCAGCCTCGCCTGGGCAGCCTTCATCATCCTCGCCTGTGCAGCCTTCATCAGCCTCGCCTGGGCAGCCTTCATCATCCTCGCCTGTGCAGCCTTCATCAGCCTCGCCTGGGCAGCCTTCATCAGCCTCGCCTGGGCAGCCTTCATCATCCTCGCCTGTGCAGCCTTCATCATCCTCGCCTGTGCAGCCTTCATCAGCCTCGCCTGGGCAGCCTTCATCATCCTCGCCTGTGCAGCCTTCATCAGCCTCGCCTGGGCAGCCTTCATCAGCCTCGCCTGGGCAGCCTTCATCATCCTCGCCTGGGCAGCCTTCATCAGCCTCGCCTGTGCAGCCTTCATCATCCTCGCCTGTGCAGCCTTCATCAGCCTCGCCTGTGCAGCCTTCATCAGCCTCGCCTGGGCAGCCTTCATCAGCCTCGTCTGTGCAGCCTTCATCAGCCTCGCCTGGGCAGCCTTCATCATCCTCGCCTGTGCAGCCTTCATCAGCCTCGCCTGGGCAGCCTTCATCATCCTCGCCTGTGCAGCCTTCATCAGCCTCGCCTGGGCAGCCTTCATCAGCCTCGCCTGGGCAGCCTTCATCATCCTCGCCTGTGCAGCCTTCATCATCCTCGCCTGTGCAGCCTTCATCAGCCTCGCCTGGGCAGCCTTCATCATCCTCGCCTGTGCAGCCTTCATCAGCCTCGCCTGGGCAGCCTTCATCAGCCTCGCCTGTGCAGCCTTCATCAGCCTCGCCTGGGCAGCCTTCATCAGCCTCGCCTGGGCAGCCTTCATCAGCCTGGCCTGGGCAGCCTTCATCAGCCTGGCCTGGGCAGCCTTCATCAGCCTGGCCTGGGCAGCCTTCATCATCCTCGCCTGTGCAGCCTTCATCAGCCTCGTCTGTGCAGCCTTCATCAGCCTCGCCTGGGCAGCCTTCATCAGCCTCGCCTGTGCAGCCTTCATCAGCCTGGCCTGGGCAGCCTTCATCAGCCTGGCCTGGGCAGCCTTCATCATCCTCGCCTGTGCAGCCTTCATCAGCCTCGCCTGTGCAGCCTTCATCAGCCTCGCCTGGGCAGCCTTCATCAGCCTCGTCTGTGCAGCCTTCATCAGCCTCGCCTGGGCAGCCTTCATCAGCCTCGCCTGTGCAGCCTTCATCAGCCTGGCCTGGGCAGCCTTCATCAGCCTGGCCTGGGCAGCCTTCATCATCCTCGCCTGTGCAGCCTTCATCATCCTCGCCTGTGCAGCCTTCATCAGCCTGGCCTGGGCAGCCTTCATCAGCCTGGCCTGGGCAGCCTTCATCAGCCTGGCCTGGGCAGCCTTCATCATCCTCGCCTGTGCAGCCTTCATCAGCCTCGCCTGGGCAGCCTTCATCAGCCTCGCCTGGGCAGCCTTCATCAGCCTCGCCTGGGCAGCCATCATCATCCTCGCCTGGGCAGCCTTCATCAGCCTGGCCTGGGCAGCCTTCATCAGCCTCGCCTGTGCAGCCTTCATCATCCTCGCCTGTGCAGCCTTCATCAGCCTCGCCTGGGCAGCCTTCATCAGCCTCGCCTGGGCAGCCTTCATCAGCCTGGCCTGTGCAGCCTTCATCAGCCTGGCCTGTGCAGCCTTCATCAGCCTCGCCTGTGCAGCCTTCATCAGCCTCGCCTGTGCAGCCTTCATCAGCCTCGCCTGTGCAGCCTTCATCATCCTCGCCTGGGCAGCCTTCATCATCCTCGCCTGGGCAGCCTTCATCATCCTCGCCTGTGCAGCCCTCATCGCCTTATGCGCAGCATTCATCATCCTCATCCTCGCCTGCTCCACCCTTATCTTCACCTTGTGCTGTGTCAACACCAGTGGTTCACTCATCACAGGTGTCTGAGACACTCTCATGGGAGGTGGGTAGATTCATTTGCTGAATTATTGGGATGGTCGGGGTGTATTGCACTGGTAGAACTAACAATAGATTATATGAAATTATATATCATTTATATTGGTTTGTATTCATCCTCTTCCAGATATCCTCTTTAAGGCCATCAAGAAAAAGACAGGTATGTGACTTGCCATGTGATACTTTATATGCAGTTTTTTTTGCATAATTATGAATTGGCTTGCATAATAGTATCCGCAATATGATGAAACGTAATGTTACAGCAACCACTGCCTTGAGTAAGTGTTAAATTCTCTCATTCAGTATTCCGGAAGTTCCGTCTGTGACACAGACTACAGCGATGTCACAGACTACAGCGATGTTGACTACATACCAAAAATCAGCTCCGATGAATCGGATGGTAGTTCTTCTGGACATGACATGGTCAAAAGTGCTTTGATACATCCAACATCTCCCAACGAGGCAGGTAGTTCATCTGATCAATTTATGACCGCACCATCACCAAAAAAGATGAAATGCCAATCTAAAGAGACAAACACCTTGTCTGGTGAAAAGACTTTTATTCAGTCAATGCCATCACCAAAGCAGGAACGCAAGGCGTACAACAAGAAGCAGTATTGCCTTTATTGCTCTAAGCCATATTCAAAAATGGCAAGACACCTTGAATTTGTCCATCGCAACGAAGTGGGGGTTGTAAAGGCAATAGCATTTCCAAAACATTCCAAAGAAAGACAAGTCCAGTTAAACCTCCTTAGAAAAAGGGGCAACTTTGCCCACAACACAGATGTGGTGAGACAAGGACATGGGGAGATGATTGCCTGCTACCGTCCAAAAAATAGACAAAGAGCCAAAGAATTTATTCACTGCATTTACTGCCAAGGGCTTTACAACAAGCATAGCCTTTGGAAGCATATCAAAAACTGTCCCCTGAAACCTAAAGAGGATGATGCCCAGGGCAGGAAAAGAGTTCGATCTCTGTGTGCTTTAAACACACCAGTTGGCTTAGAAGTGAGCAAAGGTTTCAAGAAAATACTGTCCTTTATGAACTATGATGAAGTTTCGCGTGTAGTTCATACTGACAGATGCATCATGCAGCTGGGGGAGCACATGTTCAACAGGATGGGGTCTGATGTGACCAAACATGACTACATCAGACAGAAGATGAGAGAAGTAGGCAGACTTCTTCTTGAAGCAAGGAAGATTACCCCACTGAGAACAATGGTAGACTTCTTCATACCAGCAAACTTCAAACATGTCATAGCAGCTGTTAAAGTTTTATGTGGCTACAATGAAGAGAAAAACCCCTACCGCATTCCTTCTTTAGCTCTCAAACTTGGGCATTCTTTAAACAAGGTCTGTAGCATTGTTGAGAGCAATGCCATGATGTATGGAGATCATGATCGTGCTGAATGCGCCCGAGACTTCAGGAAAATACACCAGGCAAGGTGGAATGAGTACATTTCTGCTGGTGCTATAACTACATTGAAAGAAGCCAAGTGGAACACACCACAGATCATTCCTTTCACTCAGGATGTCAAAGTCCTGCACACACATCTTGAAAAGAAACACGATGGGCTCCTAAGTAAGCTCAGAACTTGCCCTTCTGCTGACAGCTACTCTGCTCTAGCCAAGGTCACACTGTCCCAGGTCATCCTGTTCAACCGAAGGAGAGAAGGTGAGGTATCCCGGATGCTTTTGTCAGCTTTTAAAAGTAGGGATTCTTCTGAGCTACACAAAGACATTGCCATCTGTCTGTCTGAGTTTGAGAGGAAGCTGTGTCTGCACTTCACAAGAGTTGAGATCCGGGGTAAACGAGGCAGAAAGGTTCCTGTGCTCCTCAAGCCTTCCATGGTTTCTGCCATGGAGCTGCTCGTTGAAACGCGGGAGCTTTGTGGTGTTCCAGCAGAGAATCCCTTTATGTTTGCCAGATGTGGAGCAATGTCAGCCTACAGAGGTGGAGAGTGCATCAACAAAGCTGCTTGCGAATGTGGCATAAAGAACCCTGAAGCACTGTCATCAACTAGGCTCAGGAAACACATAGCAACCATGTCTAAAATTCTTAACCTTGATGAGAATGAAGCAGACCAACTGGCTGATTTCCTTGGTCACGATATCAGAATCCACAGACAGTATTACCGGTTACCAGAGGGAACACTGCAGCTGGCAAAAATGAGTAAAGTCCTAATGGCCATGGAGAAAGGAACACTGTCTGACTACAAAGGAAAGAAACTTGATGACATTGAAATTGACCCAAATGGTATGAGTATATTTAGTCTGTGTGTATCTGTGCTGTACTTATTTGCAAAACACATCATGTCACAGATACTAAGTATAAGCAATATAGTGTTAATTTTATTGTCATTTAATTATTTAGAGCAACTTGAGGCCCAAGGTGATTCCATGTCAAGTGATGAGGAGGACTACAGTGACCTATCTCAGACAACAGCACCAGCAGAGACTGATCGACCTGTTCAACCTGTTCAATCTGATCAACCTGTTCAACCTGTTCAATCTGATCAATCTGTTTCACAGGTGGATCAATGTAAGAAAAATCTCTAAACTGCACAAACAACAATAATCAAATAAACATGAATTAGCTCCAAGCAGCAATATCCAGCCAAATTTAAATAATCAACACATGAGGACACAATCTTGATTTGGTCTTTACTCACCGATTTAGTTGTAATGAGAATTTACTTTTTAACTATTTCATAGGTTCTTCACACGCTCCAAAAAAGAAATGGGAGGACAGTGAGGTAAAAGCAGTAGAGAGACACATGATGAAGTTCATCAAGACATGCAAAGTTCCGGGTAAGCAAGACTGTGAAAGATGCATTCACGCAGAGCCAGAAGCTTTGAAGCAGCGAACATGGACTGGTGTGAAAAATTATGTGTGGAACAGGATCACGACTCTTAAAAGAAAGGGTGGTTTGTAGGGAGCCATCAACACTTCAACACTTTGCATATTATGCTCTTTTTGTAAGAAATTGAGCTTAATTAAAAGAAATGAGGATAAAGGTGTAGAAATATTCTGAGGATGGAATGAAACAGAATATAAAGTGAAAAGTTAGAGTATAAGAAAGCTAATGAAGAAGTAGAGGATAGTAATATAGTCTAATTTCATTTATTCAGTTTTCTTTGTTCAGTTGCAATGAAGTTGGATGGAATGTCATGTTAAACTTTTTGATATTTCTGTTATAGAGGGAGGAGAGAATGTAAAGATGATAAAGTGAAGAGTGATTAGCTGTGTTGGACATGGGCTGTGGCTGGATGTAACCGATCGGTGAGAGTTGCCGTGTGGAGGCGGGAGGAGCTGAAAACTGAGACGTGAGTTTGACTCTTTCTGCTTCCCGTAGTGACGCTTGCGCTGTGTTTGCATACTTTACCACAGCTGAAGTGGAATAAATGCATTATTTGCCAAATACACCGATATTTCAGAGACATTTTGATTCAATACATGTACTGCTTAATACAGCGTCTGTTTGTACAAGAATATAGTTCAACATAAGCCTAAATCCCAATGAAGTGGGGTCTACATTGTATCAGTTTTATTTTGATAACCATGACAATATAACATCGCGACTACATGAAAAGAGCTTTCACTGTTATAAAAAACAGATTTGTGCGGTGGATTCGGCAAATCGTGGATCAGTTGTGTCGTCATCAGAGCTTGTGAGTCGCTCTGGAGAAACTGCTCTGGCTGAGTCCTGCTCTCGAATCGCTCTCGCCGTACTCTGAGACCATACGTCACAGTCACGGGGCGTCGCTGTCTGAAGCCGTACACAAGCTCTAACCGTCATGCACTGCTCAAGTCAGCCGTCTGTGCAGCGCTGTCCAACAAGTTCAACAAGCATAAAGCTCTCCTCCCTCTTTACATCATCTTTATATTCTCCTCCCTCTTTACATCCCCTTTACATTCTCCTCCCTCTTTACATCTGTAAAGTAAAGGGGATGTAAAGAGAAGGAGTGAATGTAAAGAGGAGAGAATGTAAAGAGGATGTAAAGAGGGAGGAGAGAATGTAAAGAGGATGTAAAGAGGGAGGAGAGAATGTAAAGAGGATGTAAAGAGGGAGGAGAGAATGTAAAGGGGATGTAAAGAGGGAGGAGAGAATGTAAAGGGGGTGTAAAGAGGGAGGAGAGGATGTAAAGAGGGAGGAGAGAATGTAAAGAGGGAGGAGAGAATGTAAAGGGGATGTAAAGAGGAGGAGTGAATGTAAAGAGAGAATGTAAAGAGGATGTAAAGAGGGAGGAGAGAATGTAAAGAGGATGTAAAGAGGGAGGAGAGAATGTAAAGAGGATGTAAAGAGGGAGGAGAGAATGTAAAGAGGATGTAAAGAGGGAGGAGATAATGTAAAGGGGATGTAAAGAGGGAGGAGAGAATGTAAAGGGGGTGTAAAGAGGGAGGAGAGAATGTAAAGAGGAGAGAATGTAAAGAGGATGTAAAGAGGGAGGAGAGAATGTAAAGAGGGAGGAGAGAATGTAAAGGGGATGTAAAGAGGAGGAGTGAATGTAAAGAGAGAATGTAAAGAGGATGTAAAGAGGGAGGAGAGAATGTAAAGAGGATGTAAAGAGGGAGGAGAGAATGTAAAGGGGATGTAAAGAGGGAGGAGAGAATGTAAAGGGGGTGTAAAGAGGAGGAGTGAATGTAAAGAGGAGAGAATGTAAAGAGAATGTAAAGAGAATGTAAAGAGGATCTAAAGAGGGAGGAGAGAATGTAAAGAGGATGTAAAGAGGGAGGAGAGAATGTAAAGGGGGTGTAAAGAGGGAGGAGAGAATGTAAAGGGGGTGTAAAGAGGGAGGAGAGAATGTAAAGAGGGAGGAGAGAATGTAAAGGGAATGTAAAGAGGGAGGAGATAATGTAAAGGATGTAAAGAGGGAGGAGAGAATGTAAAGGGAATGTAAAGAGGGAGGAGATAATGTAAAGGATGTAAAGAGGGAGGAGAGAATGTAAAGGGAATGTAAAGAGGGAGGAGAGAATGTAAAGGATGTAAAGAGGGAGGAGATAATGTAAAGGGAATGTAAAGAGGGAGGAGAGAATGTAATGGATGTAAAGAGGGAGGAGAGAATGTAAAGAGGGAGGAGAGAATGTAAAGGGGATGTAAAGAGGGAGGAGAGAATGTAAAGAGGGAGGAGAGAATGTAAAGAGGGAGGAGATAATGTAAAGGATGTAAAGAGGGAGGAGAGAATGTAAAGAGGGAGGAGAGAATGTAAAGAGGGAGGAGATAATGTAAAGGATGTAAAGAGGGAGGAGAGACTGTAAAGAGGGAGGAGAGAATGTAAAGAGCATGTAAAGAGGGAGGAGAGAATGTAAAGGGGATGTAAAGAGGGAGGAGAGAATGTAAAGAGGGAGGAGAGAAGAGAATGTAAAGAGGGAGGAGAGAATGTAAAGGGGATGTAAAGAGGGAGGAGAGAATGTAAAGAGGGAGGAGAGAATGTAAAGGATGTAAAGAGGGAGGAGAGAATGTAAAGGATGTAAAGCGGGAGGAGAGAATGTAAAGGGGATGTAAAGAGGGAGGAGAGAATGTAAAGAGGGAGAAGAGAATGTAAAGAGGGAGGAGAGAATGTAAAGAGGGAGGAGATAATGTAAAGGGGATGTAAAGAGGGAGGAGAGAATGTAAAGAGGGAGAAGAGAATGTAAAGAGGGAGGAGAGAATGTAAAGAGGGAGGAGATAATGTAAAGGGGATGTAAAGAGGGAGGAGAGAATGTAAAGGGGATGTAAAGAGGGAGGAGAGAATGTAAAGAGGGAGGAGAGATTGTAAAGAGGGAGGAGAGAATGTAAAGGATGTAAAGAGGGAGGAGAGAATGTAAAGAGGGAGGAGAGAATGTAAAGAGGATGTAAAGAGGGAGGAGAGAATGTAAAGAGGATGTAAAGAGGGAGGAGAGGATGTAAAGAGGGAGGAGAGAATGTAAAGAGGGAGAAGAGAATGTAAAGAGGGAGGAGAGAATGTAAAGGGGATGTAAAGAGGGAGGAGAGAATGTAAAGAGGGAGAAGAGGATGTAAAGAGGGATGAGAATGTAAAGGGGATGTAAAGAGGGAGGAGAGAATGTAAAGAGGGAGGAGAGAATGTAAAGAGGGAGGAGAGAATGTAAAGAGGGAGGAGAGAATGTAAAGAGGGAGGAGAGAATGTAAAGAGGGAGAAGAGAATGTAAAGCGGGAGGAGAGAATGTAAAGAGGGAGGAGATAATATAAAGAGGATGTAAAGAGGGAGGAGAGAATGTAAAGAGGGAGGAGAGAATGTAAAGAGGATGTAAAGAGGGAGGAGAGAATGTAAAGAGGATGTAAAGAGGGAGGAGAAAATGTAAAGAGGGAGGAGAGAATGTAAAGAGGGAGGAGAGAATGTAAAGGGGATGTAAAGAGGGAGGAGAGAATGTAAAGAGGGAGGAGAGAATGTAAAGAGGGAGGAGAGAATGTAAAGAGGGAGGAGAGAATGTAAAGAGGGAGAAGATAATGTAAAGAGGGAGGAGAGAATATAAAGAGGATGTAAAGAGGGAGGAGAGAATGTAAAGAGGGAGGAGATAATGTAAAGAGGATGTAAAGAGGGAGGAGAGAATGAATGTAAAGAGGGAGGAGAGAATGTAAAGAGGGAGGAGAGAATGTAAAGGGGGATGAGAATGTAAAGGGGATGTAAAGAGGGAGGAGAGAATGTAAAGAGGGAGGAGAGAATGTAAAGAGGGAGGAGAGAATGTAAAGAGGGAGGAGAGAATGTAAAGAGGGAGGAGAGAATGTAAAGAGGGAGAAGAGAATGTAAAGAGGGAGGAGAGAATGTAAAGAGGGAGGAGATAATATAAAGAGAATGTAAAGAGGGAGGAGAGAATGTAAAGAGGGAGGAGAGAATATAAAGAGAATGTAAAGAGGGAGGAGAGGATGTAAAGAGGGATGAGAATGTAAAGGGGATGTAAAGAGTGAGGAGAGAATGTAAAGAGGGAGGAGAGAATGTAAAGAGGGAGGAGAGAATGTAAAGAGGGAGGAGAGAATGTAAAGAGGGAGAAGAGAATGTAAAGATGGAGGAGAGAATATAAAGAGGATGTAAAGAGGGAGGAGAGAATGTAAAGGGGATGTAAAGAGGGAGGAGAGAATGAATGTAAAGAGGGAGGAGAGAATGTAAAGAGGGAGGAGAGAATGTAAAGGGGGATGAGAATGTAAAGGGGATGTAAAGAGGGAGGAGAGAATGTAAAGAGGGAGGAGAGAATGTAAAGAGGGAGGAGAGAATGTAAAGAGGGAGGAGAGAATGTAAAGGGGGAGAAGAGAATGTAAAGAGGGAGGAGAGAATGTAAAGAGGGAGGAGATAATATAAAGAGGATGTAAAGAGGGAGGAGAGAATTTAAAGAGGGAGGAGAGAATGTAAAGAGGGAGGAGAGAATGTAAAGAGGGAGGAGAGAATGTAAAGAGGATGTAAAGAGGGAGGAGATAATGTAAAGAGGGGGGAAAGAATGTAAAGAGGGAGGAGAGAATGTAAAGGGGATGTAAAGAGGGAGGAGAGAATGTAAAGAGGGGGGAAAGAATGTAAAGAGGGAGGAGAGAATGTAAAGGGGATGTAAAGAGGGAGGAGAGAATGTAAAGAGGGAGGAGAGAATGTAAAGAGGGAGGAGAGAATGTAAAGGGGATGTAAAGAGGGAGGAGAGAATGTAAAGAGGGAGGAGAGAATGTAAAGAGGGGGGAAAGAATGTAAAGAGGGAGGAGAGAATGTAAAGAGGATGTAAAGAGGGAGGAGAGAATGTAAAGAGGGAGGAGAGAATGTAAAGAGGATGTAAAGAGGGAGGAGAGAATGTAAAGAGGATGTAAAGAGGGGGGAAAGAATGTAAAGAGGGAGGAGAGAATGTAAAGGGGATGTAAAGAGGGAGGAGAGAATGTAAAGAGGGGGGAAAGAATGTAAAGAGGGAGGAGAGAATGTAAAGAGGGAGGAGAGAATGTAAAGAGGGAGGAGAGAATGTAAAGGGGATGTGAAGAGGGAGGAGAGAATGTAAAGGGGATGTAAAGAGGGAAGGAGAGAATGTAAAAGATGTAAAGAGGGAGGAGAATGTAAAGGGGATGTAAAGAGGGAGGAGAATATAAAGATGATGTAAAGAGGGAGGAGAGCTTTATGCTTGTTGAACTTGTTGGACAGCGCTGCACAGACGGCTGACTTGAGCAGTGCATGACGGTTAGAGCTTGTGTACGGCTTCAGACAGCGACGCCCCGTGACTGTGACGTATGGTCTCAGAGTACGGCGAGAGCGATTCGAGAGCAGGACTCAGCCAGAGCAGTTTCTCCAGAGCGACTCACGAGCTCTGATGACGACACAACTGATCCACGATTTGCCGAATCCACCGCACAAATCTGTTTTTTATAAAAGTGAAAGCTCTTTTCATGTAGTCGCAATGTTATATTGTCATGGTTATCAAAATAAAACTGATACAATGTAGACCCCACTTCATTGGGATTTAGGCTTATGTTGAACTATATTCTTGTACAAACAGACGCTGTATTAAGCAGTACATGTATTGAATCAAAATGTCTCTGAAATATCGGTGTATTTGGCAAATAATGCATTTATTCCACTTCAGCTGTGGTAAAGTATGCAAACACAGCGCAAGCGTCACTACGGGAAGCAGAAAGAGTCAAACTCACGTCTCAGTTTTCAGCTCCTCCCGCCTCCACACGGCAACTCTCACCGATCGGTTACATCCAGCCACAGCCCATGTCCAACACAGCTAATGTAAAGGATGAAAGAGGGAGGAGTGAAGGTAAAGAGGGAGAAAATGGGGAGGAGTGAAGGTAAAGAGGATGGAAAAGAGGGAGGAGTGAAGGTAAACAGGTTGAAAAGAGGGAGGAGTGAAGGTAAACAGGTTGAAAAGAGGGAGGAGTAAAGGTAAAGAGGATGGAAAAGAGGGAGGATTGAAGGTAAAGAGGGAGAAAATGGGGGAGGAGTGAAGGTAAAGAGGATGGAAAAGAGGGAGGAGTGAAGGTAAAGAGGGAGAAAATGGGGGAGGAGTGAAGGTAAAGAGGATGGAAAAGAGGGAGGAGTGAAGGTAAAGAGGGAGAAAATGGGGAGGAGTGAAGGTAAAGAGGATGGAAAAGAGGGAGGAGTGAAGGTAAAGAGGTTGAAAAGAGGGAGGAGTGAAGGTAAAGAGGGAGGAGTGAAGGTAAAGGAGGAGGTAGAGATTTTGATGGGTGGATGGAGGAAATATCGAGGATGGTTGTGCACTGAGAATCATTCCCACCTCCAAGTTAATTGATTTTTCATTGTTCTTTTTTTTATTTTTTATGTTTCTGAATTTCTGTCATTAACTGCAATGTGTACTTTCAACACAATGTGTTCAAGACTGTTAATATTAAAGAGTCATTTAATTGGAGTGTGTGTCACTCGAGTCCCCAAAGAGTCATTTAATCGGAGTGTGTGTGTCACTCGAGTCCCCAAAGAGTCATTTAATTGGAGTGTGTGTGTCTCTCAAGTCCCCAAAGAGTCATTTAATTGGAGTGTGTGTCTCTCAAGTCCCCAAAGAGTCATTTAATCGGAGTGTGTGTGTCTCTCAAGTCCCCAAAGAGTCATTTAATCGGAGTGTTTGTCTCTCAAGTCCCCAAAGAGTCATTTAATCGGAGTGTGTGTGTGTGTGTGTGTCTCTCAAGTCCCCAAAGAGTCATTTAATCGGAGTGTGTGTGTCTCTCAAGTCCCCAAAGAATCATTTAATCGGAGTGTGTGTGTGTGTCTCTCAAGTCCCCAAAGAGTCATTTAATCGGAGTGTGTGTGTGTGTCTCTCAAGTCCCCAAAGAGTCATTTAATCGGAGTGTGTGTGTGTCTCTCAAGTCCCCAAAGAGTCATTTAATCGGAGTGTGTGTGTGTCTCTCAAGTCCCCAAAGAGTCATTTAATCGGAGTGTGTGTGTCTCTCAAGTCCCCAAAGAGTCATTTAATCGGAGTGTGTGTGTGTCTCTCAAGTCCCCAAAGAGTCATTTAATCGGAGTGTGTGTGTCTCTCAAGTCCCCAAAGAGTCATTTAATCGGAGTGTGTGTGTCTCTCAAGTCCCCAAAGAGTCATTTAATCGGAGTGTGTGTGTCTCTCAAGTCCCCAAAGAGTCATTTAATCGGAGTGTGTGTGTGTCTATCAAGTCCCCAAAGAGTCATTTAATTGAAGTGTGTGTTTTTTTTGTTTGTTTTTTGGACAATTACTACACTTTACAGAAGAACATGACTAATGTGTTAAAGCCCCAGTGAGTAGCCAAAGACTCAAGATGTTTTTGTGATAATGATTATTTTGCAGTCGATGCTAAATTAACTAGAGGGATGCAGGCCGTGGTCTTAGAAAAATTATTTAGGCTATATATATATATATTAGTTTGCGTGCCGTGTGCTCGGCTGCTTGCTGTGTTGTGATCGTAACTATACGATCACGCGAGAGAGAAAGTAGATGTGTGCAGTTTCAGCCGTCCTCCTCTGATTGTGATGTGATCGAAATAACAAACAAAACAGTTTTGTAAAATGATATATGAATCATTTTTATTTTATCATATATCATTTTACAAAACTTTTTTGTGCATGTGCTCCCGCACACACAATTTCAGTCACAACACGCAGTCAGAGGATGCGCTGAAACATCAGCTCGCGATGCTGTTCCCTTCATTCATAACTCGGACTGAGAAGGATAGGCTATATTTGTGTAAATAGTTGTGCAACTGCGCAAACTTTATGAAGTTTAATGTTTGGGTTCCAGGGGAATTTATGACTGTTTCACCTTTTCAACCTCATCAAAGTTTCGTAATTAGTAAGTTCTGTGCTTTTTCTCTTTTTTTTCTTGTGTGCTGACTGATGAGGGGCCGATGTGCCTTGGTGAAACGGTGTTTGTACATGTAGCTTATTTTTTTAATTATCGTGGCAAGCAATCATAAAATACAGCATATTGCACACAAAAAAAGCAATTTACTGAGAAACGGACCTCGGGTTTGGGTCGGGCTCAGGCTTAAAATATAACCGTAATGTTCGGGTCAGGTTAAATGATTTCGGGTACGGGCCGGGTTTGGGCTTAAGTTTAAAGCCTGTGCTGACCTCTACTTCAGGCACATAACTTGTAAAATTTCAGCAATTATTAAATGACTTCTGTAGAGCTGTTTTACAGTTGAAATAGAATTGAGCTGAATAATGACACTATTGTCTTCAGTTCCATCTTTGGTTCTCTCTGATAGTCAATCAATCAAATACAGTCAAATGAATAATATTTCTGAATGTTAATTGTCATTCCCCAACTGAGCAGTGAAGGACACTTCATCTCAAGCTACAAATCAGACAAAAATGTTGGCTACCCATTTTCTGTGATCTTGACGAAATAAAAATAAAAATAAAAAACTGTTTACTCACTAAATATATACCATCTCAACAAAGTCCTGATATTATACCTTTACCAGAATCTGTGTATCACCATGGTCCTCAAAGTATGACTTAACCAGAGTCTGTGTATCACCATGGTCCTCAAAGTATGACTTGATCAGAGTTTGTGTTTAATGTCCCCAAAATGGACATAAAAAATACTGTCCCTAAAGTGAAGGCAAAATGTCAGGTCTTTAAGGAAGACTTTTATTAATAAAATCAAGTGATAAGTGTGATGACAGCTTCTCCAGAAGTGCAGTCATGTCTTTCTTTTGTCTCTAGACCCTTCAGAAAGGGGTGTCCCTAAAGGTAGGGTTCCCAGTCATACGTCCTCACATTGTGGTTAAGTAGGTATGTGTGTGTGTGTGTGTGTGTGTGTGTGTGTGTGTGTGTGTGTGTGTGTGTGTGTTGGCTGTGTACACAAGTGTGTGTGTGTGTGTGTGTGTGTGTGTGTGTGTGTGTGTGTGTGTGTGTGTATGTGTGTGTGTGTGTGTGTGTGTGTGTGTGTGTGTGTGTGTGTGTATGTGTGTGTGTGTGTGTGTGTGTGTGTGTGTGTGTGTGTGTGTGTGTGTGTGTGTGTGTGTGTGTGTGCGTGTGTTGGTTGTGTACACAGGTGTGTGTGTGTGTGTGTGTGTGTTGGTTGAGTACACAAGTGTGTGTGTGTGTGTGTGTGTGTGTGTGTGTGTGTGTGTGTGTGTGTGTGTGTGTGTGTGTGTGTGTGTGTGTGTGTGTGTGTGCGTGTGTTGGTTGTGTACACAGGTGTGTGTGTGTGTGTGTGTTGGTTGAGTACACAAGTGTGTGTGTGTGTGTGTGTGTGTGTGTGTGTGTGTGTGTGTGTGTGTGTGTGTGTGTGTGTGTGTGTGTGTGTGTGTGTTTGATGGAGTGAGAACTGCATTCGTGTGTACCCCCCGCGGCTCTCTCTCATTTCAGTCACGCTTCATATTCATGAGGAAAAGAAAATTAGATTGGAAGGATAGTGAGGAGAGAGACATGTCTCTCCATTCCCGGCAGCCATTTTACATTCTCTCTTTGTTTTTGCATTCGGCTCATTTCGACTCGACTCGATTGGGTTTTGATGACGTCGCTGCATGAAAACAGAACAGAGACATGATGAAAGGAAGCTCGCTCTCGTTCTGCTTCTGTTCTCCTTCTCTAAAGCCACTCAGGGCCTTCCTCTCTCCTCCTCCTCCTCGCTCAGTTTCCCATGAGGCTCTTGTATTTCCTCTGATGTTTTTCCTCTGACAATTAGCCGCTGCCAGATACTAGGAGTAGCAGCAGGAGTCTGAAGCGGGTCTGGCCCGAGGGAAGCGGAGGAACGATTGAGGCTGGGCTCTGAATCAACTCTAAATGGTTGCTTGTTTCTGAATCGGTGGCTTGTGACGGAGTTTCTTGGCCAGGTTGTAATTGTCGAGGTGTGGCTGATGAATGATGCTCGAGAGTCACACGAGACGCTTCACAAATCCTGCTGGTGACGCTGCTTTTATTTCTGTCTTTCGGTGTGTTCTTTTTATTCTTCCAGGATGAATTATTAGCTCTTTATCCCGCTGACATTCAACTTTCATACGTTCAACATAACTTTCAACTTTCCTGTACCTCAAACACTAGAGAATAGGGCTATAGCAAGGCCAAGATCATGGGTTCGATTCCCAGTGAATGCATGAACTGATAAAAATGTACACCCCTCTTAACCCGCCGGCGGGCCCATTTGCCATTGCATGTTTAAAACAATAATATCTTACTAAAAACCTAAAGTAATATTGCCAAACTATATATCATTTGAAAGCTTAAAATCTCTAGTTTTCATATTTGGTGGCTGTTATCTAAAATATATTACAGAGGAGCAGAAATTTATCAATTTGCAACAAGAATATTTCATATTCATTAGGAGTATTTAGGCCTTTATTTTGAAATAACAATAAACATGAAAAATCATGAAAGATTGGTAGAAACCTCAGTTTGTTTTCATGCCATGAGTTCAAAAGATAACACCAATTCCATTTTATGAGAGAAAAAAGGTCTGAAAATGTTTTAAATATAAAGAAAAATGTATGGATTCTCGATTTGTAATGCGGCTGCGAGCTATAACGCTATAACGTAGTCTTTATGCATTTATTAGAGGTTTAATTCAAATCAAATACTGCCAAACCACCCATACTACTTCTGAATAGGATGTCTACTTCATAAATTGTATGAAAATTATGGAAATACATGGTTCAGATCACTCAAAACATATGAAAATGGAGGCGCCCTTATATGGGCAGTAATGGAGTCTGGTGTTCACCTAGTGAAAAAGTTGGGTACTACGCCCGAATAAAATCTTACTGAAAGCTCATTTTTTTAGATATCAACCTAAACTTTGGAATACAACTTGTTCAGATATTTGACTTTAATTTTCTTGCAGTTTTAGAGTAAAATATATTTTGTAATATATATATTTTATATAAAATATTAATCATTATATTTTTACATTACACAATTTCATAAACTCAAACTTATATAACTTTTTTTCTGTTTCATTTTTTTTACAATTTCTAGACTTCTACAATAATCTGGAAAATGTCTTCTTTAAAACAAGACCAGCCATAGGTCTATATTCCAAAGCATTCCTGAATTACAACCATTTAAGTTTGGATAGTGATTTTTATGTCTATGCAAAAAAAAGGGGGGTGCCAGTTTTAAAGGTGACATATTATTCCCCTTTTCACAAGGTATAATATACATCTATGGCGTCCCCAGAATGTGTGTGTGAAATTTCAGCTCAAAATCATTTATTATAGCTTGTCGAATTTGCCCTTTTTTGTTTGTGTCCCTTTAAATGCAAATGTACCCCGTTCAGAAGAGGGCGGAGTCTTCACACGAGCTTCAGAGACTCCGGCAATAACAACACAGGCCGATCTCACTGATCCAGAGTCAGGAGTAACAGCAGCGAGTGCAGCCTTACGGAGAGACTCAGGGAGAGCTTCACTTTTACACGTTTCTGAATGTTAGCGGAGACATTTCTGTAGTTGTTGTGGAGTTACACTGATCATCTCCTCATCATGTTGAACTCTTCCACAAGTGTCCACAGTTCCTGAGGTGTTTATAAGACAGCGCTGACATGTTCTGGTCAATAGTGTTCAGTGTCGTCTGTGCTCGACCACAGAACAGTTTCAGGCTTTGCTGGATCTTCTCCAGTGCGTTAGAACTGGTCTCTGTTGGCGCTCGCCGAACCCAATGTCGCTGGTGTGTGTGAACGTGCAGATTAAGGGCCGGGAATATTATAATAAGATCCTCTTCATACGGCAGAAGGAGCGAAATCTGATCGGCTTATTTTATAACATGCTCTCAGAGAAAGACTCACCAGAACACAGTTACTGGGTTTCACTTTTCATGTTGTCTGGGATGTTAGAAGAACCCGATTATAGCAGTTAAACAGATTAAATCAGATTTTCATGATATGTCCCCTTTAAATGCAGTTTAAGTGCATTAATATAAATCTAATTGCAGAAGTAGTTCCTCAGTGTTCATTTTTTTCTCAGTTATTACAAAGTTTGGGGTCTCTTCTGCTCAGCAAGGCTGCAATCATTTGTGAAATAGAGAAACACAAAGTTCTGTCATGCAACTCTAGATGGCGCAGACTGATTGGTTCTTAACTCAATCTACTCGCACTCAAATGGTTCTCTGTAGAGCGCAGCTGATTGGTTCCTGCTGTGTCAGTAGCCAATGAGCTCGCTGCTCAGCCTTCTGCAGAAACCCTCCTCCTCCCCCAGCTCCACCTGTATAGATCTGTACGGGTAATTCCTGTGCTCTGTACTGTCCAGCATCAGCATCTCTTACCAGCGTGTCGTCTATGTATTATATGTCTTTATTGTCCACCAAGGTGGACACCACCACATAAAATAACTGTACAGGCAAACACAAGGGCGTAGATTTGGTTTGAACATTGGGGGGGTTGAAGTTCGGGTATGCCTCCTGATATTGTGATCATGGTATAAATAATGGGGGGTTGTAATGCATAGATTTAAATATTGGGGGTGTTATATCCCCCCCATCCCCCCCACAAATTACGCCCCTGGGCAAACAAAACAAACCAAAAACACAGACAGATATAAAAATAAAGTTGGTTTATCAATCACTTGTGGCGTTCAGAATGTTAATAGCGTTTGGAATAAAAGACCTCTTTTATTCAGCAGCAATAATCATTACATTTCCTTCAGAAATCATTCTAATGTGATGATCTGATGCTCAAGAGACATTTATGATTATTATCAGTTGAAAACAGTAGCTTCATATTTTTGTTGAAGCCGTGATACATTTTATTCTTCAGGATTCTTTGATGAACAGAAAGTTCAAAATAACAGCATTTATTTGAAACGAAAATCTTTTGTACAGTTTAATGTGTCCTTGATGAATAAGCAGTTCAAGCTCGTTTTCTTACAGTATTTTTGCATAAACTCTTTCTATTTTTTATTTCTCAGTTATTTTACTTATTTATATATTTTGTCAACAGCATGTTTGAATGGAAATAATGGAATTGTCATCTGTTTTGTCTGCTGGCCTGTGTTTGACAGATGTGTGTTGTTGGATGTGTGAGGCTTGGGCTCTGGTGAAGGTCCATTACACGTTCTCAGGTGCTGATTGATCTGAAACCTGCAGAGCCAGACGCTTGGAAACTCTCTTGAACACAATGACTGATTAAAGCAGATGGAAGCACACATGAGCTCAGCGTCGCCTCATTACACGAGCAGAGATGCGGTGACCTTCAAACATTCACATTCACATGCACTCGCTGCTCATGGACTGAACAGTAAACAAGGGTTCCTTTACTGATGCTGCTATTCGCCTGCTCGTGTTCAACTCGATGCTGAGCTCATTCAGCTGTTGGTTTCTGAACAGTCTGTCAGGGTTTCATCTAACACGGATTCTCTGTGTCTGTTTCAGCTGGGACTACCTACATCTTCGGCCGCGGAGGAGCCCTCATCACGTACTCGTGGCCCCCGAACGACCGGCCGAGCACGAGGGCCGACCGGCTGGCTGTGGGCTTCAGTACTCAGCTCAAGGAGGCCGTCCTGGTGCGGGTGGAGAGCGCCAAGAGCCTCGGAGACTATCTGGAGCTTCACATAGTAAGAGTGATGCCTGGGGACCCGAGGGGGCGGGGCTTACAGTGACTGTGTATGTTTGAGGGTGGGGCTTATAGTGACTGTGTGTTTGAGGGCGGGGCTTACAGTGACTGTATGTTTAAAGGGCGGGGCTTATAGTGACTGTATGTTTGAGGGTGGGGCTTACAGTGACTGTGTGTTTGGGGGCAGGCTTTACAGTGACTGTATGTTTGGGTGCTGGGTTTACGGTGACTGTATGTTTGGGGGCGGGGTTTACAGTGACCATGTTTGGGGGCAGGGTTTACAGTGACCATGTTTAGGGGCAGGGCTTACTGTGACTGGATGATTGAGGGTGGGGCTTACAGTGACTGTTTGAGGGCAGGGTTTAGAGTGATTGTTTAAAAACAGTAATATGAACGTGGAGTGATGAAGGGATGCTTGTGAAACAGCATCTGTGCTGATATATGTAGACAATCTCCATCTGTAAATGAGTGCTTGGCTCGAGGCTTCTGTGTAAACATTCAGCTTTTATTTAATTTAAAATCCTTCTTTTCAGACCCCTTTAGTGTATTAGTAACTTTGTCTAGAAATGGAGGAGTGAAATTGATTTCAGATACACAAACCATAGACTGAAATAAATGCAACACAAAAATCTTTTTAAATCTTGTGTCTGGTATAATTGGCCACAACATGCAGGGAATTATACTAGACTGAACTCCATCCATCCATCCGTCCGTCCATCTGTCCATATCTAAAGCCAGATTCTCTCTCTCTCTCTGAGATCAGTTACTACCCTGTTTTCTGTCTCTCCAGTAATTGTCTCTCAGAGTGTGTGATGAAGGACAGACAGAGGGTCTCAGGCTGTTGTTGCTATTGACCCCTTAGCGTCCGTCTTTCTCTCTGTTAACCATCGCTGCTTTCTCACCACATACCCGTGTGTTTGTGTGTTCTGGGAGTGATAAAGACCTTGGGTTGTGAGGTGTGTGTGTGTGTGTGTGTTCTACTCCTCTGATAAAGCCTCTGTATTGTGGTGTGTGTGTCGGCAGTATGGTGTTTGTGAAGGTGTGCGGTGATTAATCTGTGTGTTGGTGTCTGGAGGGGACGGCAATTAATTTTACCCTGCGTGGGAGGAAACTCTTTTAGCCCTCAAGACTCTCTCTCACACACACACACTGAGACACACACACACACACACACACACACACACACACACACACACACACACACACACCTTCCACAGCTTCTGTTTTCTCCAGTTCTCCAGTTTCAGTTTCAGAAACGAGGGCATCATTATGAAGAATAAAAGTTATACTCTCCTAGTGTCCAGAAGCCTCAATTCAATAAACTGATCCAAATAAAAAAATAAGTTTATTTTTCTGACCCCAGTGGCAGATATTTGTTCTCGTTTTAAGCATAAACTCACTTCATTATGACCATTTTCTCAGAAAACAACACTTAAAGGGATAGTTCACCCCAAAATGAAAACTCTGTCAGTAATTACTCTCCCTCGTGTTGTTCAACCCCGTTAGACTTTCGTTCATCTTCGGAACACAAATTAAGATAATTTTGAAAAGTATTCTCGTCGCTTGATAAATTTAAGGTTGAGCCACTGTAGTCACTTGGACTATTTTAACGATGTCTTTAATAAACTTTCTGGGCCGGCAAGTTTCAATCCCTTAGAAGCCTATGGAGGAGTGATCCAGCTCTCAGATTTAATCAAAAATATCTTAATTTGTGTTCCGAAGATGAACGACAGTCTTACGGGGTTGGAACAACATGAGGGAGAGTAATTAGTGACAAAATTTTCATTTTGGGGTGAACTATCCCTTTAATATCTTCATTTAGCTTCTCCAGTAAATGTATTTTGATTTTTAAGAATGTTTAGATGTTTGAGCTGGAAAACAAGACAGAAACACTGAGGAAGAACATGTTTTGCAGTGTTATCTGGTGTTACGCTTTATCTGTGTGTATCTTACGCTGTATTAGTGATCAGTACTTCATTTGGTTGTCGTTGTGTCGAGCCGTCGGATGGGTGATGAACAGCCGGCGCTGCTCCTCCTGGGTGGCTCGCCGCATGTACGCTCCATTAATCTCACGGTGACAGTTCTGTGCTGTAGGTCACTTACTAGTGAGCATCTGGGCATCTCTGTAATCTTTCTCAAGTCAATTAGAACGATGCATACTGTGTGTCTGTCTGAATGTAGGATGATCCACCCACTGATTTACAATGTTCAGAAGTAGAAAGCCATAGGGAAACTGAAATTTAATGATATCTTACAAACCTTTAAAGGTGCTCTAAGCGATATCACGCGTTTTTTAGGCCAAAACTTTTTTTGTCACATACAGCAAGCATCTCCTCACTATCCGCTAGCTGCCTGTCCCCTGAACACACTGTAAAGAAACGCGGTCTCTGCAGACAGCCCAGGCTCCACAAACAGTAACAAAAACAAACTGCGGCGACCCGCTCCACGAAACATAACAAACTGTTCCAGCCAATGACCGACAAGAAGGGTTTGGGGGGTTATAGTATGCAGATGAGGAGGAGGGAGGGTCTAGCTAGC
>JARWKJ010000003.1:65838679-65856179 GCA_029959095.1 Rhinichthys osculus | reverse complement strand
TATAAAGCGCTTTCACAGACCCAATGGCCACTAAAGCGCTTTACATTTTTGCCTCACATTCACCCACTCACTCACTCACTCATACACCGACGGTGTGAAACTGTGGCACAACTAAGACATAAGCACCTGAGAACTTGGGACAGCGTTCAGGCTATAAAACCTCACGAATATGAGCAGGGAAGACCAACCTGGCGCATCACAAACCTCTTGAAGGGATACACCCGAAATTAAGGCCTTGGAGGCCGCCATGCTCCTGGTGGAATGAGCTCTGACAGCTAAAGGTGAAGGCTGACCGGAGACCTCATTAGCAAGAGAGATAGCCTCAACAATCCTCTTGCTGACTGTCTGCTTTGAAGCAGGAAGAGCTTTCTTAGGTGATCCAAAGCAGATAAACAGCTGATCAGATTTCCATCTCTGAGGACATATGTATCCAGCGCTCTTGCTGGACAGAGAAGGTTCAGCTTTTCCTGGTCCTGATCTCTGAAAGGAGGAGGGCAGAAGGCTTGCAAAACAATAGGCCGCGGTACGTTGGTCGGCACCTTAGGGACATAGCCCGGTTTAGGGGAAAGAAATGCCTTGATCATCCCAGGTACGAACTCAAGACACGTGGAGGATACCATTAAGACCTGAAGATCTGCTACTCTTTTAAGAGAACTAGATAAGAACTCGATACCGATAAGGCCTGAAGATCTCCTACTCTTTTAGGAGAAGAAATGGCTAGAAGGAAGACTTTTTAAAGTCAGAAACTTTTAAGGGGTTTGAAGGGAGCCGCAGATAAGTCAAGTCAAGTCAAATATATTTATATAGCGCTTTTCACAATGCAGATTGAATCAAAGCTGCTTCACAGTATCAATCAAAACAACTTAACAGTGTTTGTTTATTATTACTGGAAAAGACATCCAACTTTGGTAGAGCTGATCAGTGGTATGATGGGTCATTTAGTTTGAATATCCCCAACTGAGCAAGCCAAAGGCAACAGTGGCAAGGAACCGAAAAACTCCATCAAGTGACCCGATGGTGTCCTAAAACTCCATCACATGACCCAATGGAGAAAAAAAAACCTTGGGAGAACCCAGGCTCAGTCGGGGCCAGTTCTCCTCTGGCGTTTATGATAAGCCTTCCAAAACAATAGCCAGGTCCCAGGCAGGAACCCTGGTATGGATTGCAGTCCTCAGCCTAATAAACGTGTTATTAGAGGGATCCTGCCCAAAGTTGCACCATCCAAAGGGACATGGTAAGCCTCTATGGCTTCCACGTAAACCTTTAATATAGAGGGGGAAAGCCTTGCTGAAAAGCGATCTTGTAGAAACTCTAGCACTGAACCAACCGGACAGTTAACTGGATCCCACTGTCGTATTCTGCACCAAGAAGTGAAAACTTTGCACTTCAGGGCGTAAAGTTTCCTTGTAGACGGAGCTCTGGAGTGAAGTATAGTCTCTACATCCTCGGTTAAGAGACCAGAGTCTATGAGCTGGCCAAAACCACAGTTTACATATCTCTGGGTCCCTTCAGAAGGTCCCTTCTGACCGGAATCTCCAAAGGAGAGCCGTTGAGCAGGGACACTTGGTCCGAGAACCATGTTCGGCTCGGCCAGTACGGTGCTACTAGCAATAGACTTATTTCGTCCTGGCGGACCTTCTCCAGAACTCCTGGGAGTAGAGCAATCGGGGGAAAAGCATACAGACCAGATGTAGCCTCGGCCATGTTTATACCACAAGATCCAACCCGAGGGGGGCTGGTTGTGTGAGGGAGAACCAAAGTGGACAGTGCGTCGTATCCTGAGACGCAAACAGATCCACTTCTGCTTGGGTGTAAAACTCCCACATACTGGATGCTCCACCACCTCAGCCCCTGCCTCAACAGGAGGTCTGCTCCTATATTTTGGTACCCTGGGATATACACTGCCCTCAGGGAGAGTATCTTCCCTAGGGACCACAGGAGGATCTGGTGCGCCAGTTTACATAGTTGACGTGAACGCAAACCCCCCTGATTATTTATGTAAGAGACCACTGATGTGTTGTCTGTACGGACAAAGCACATGATGGCCCCTCAGGTCTGGGAGGAAGTGCTTGAGTGCCATGAAGACCGCCATCATCTCCAGGCAGTTTATGTGCCACGAAAGATGATGACTCCTCCACAGACCCTTACCGCTCCTCAGCTGGTGAGAGAAGCATCTGTCGAGATTGCAACTTGATGGCAAAGAGCTCCTAACATTGGACCCTGGGATAGGAACCAAGGTTAACTCCATATAACCAAGGCGCGGAGACACCGCTGTGTGATTTTGATTTTACGAAGTGGGTTTCCTCTCTGGGAAAACCCTTTGGTCCTGAATCACCACTACAAGGGTCTCATGTACAGCAGGCCAAAAGGTTTTATGTTGGACACAGCTTCCATCAGACCCAACAGTCTCTGAAACTGTTCTACAGTGAGTGACTGGCCTAGCTTTATCTTTCCAACAACTGTGAGGATAGCAGCTACTTGAGTGGGTGAAGGAACGGCCCGCATCGTCACTGAATCCCACACCACACCAAGGACGGTGGTCCTCTGTAATGGACAAAGCACACCCTTCTTGGCATTTAATCTCAACCCCAAGTTCTGCATGTGAGCGAGCGAGAATGACATCTCGAAGCCGAGCCGCTAGCTGTTCCGACTCTGCTAGAATCAGCCAGTCGTCTGTATAGTTCAGAATGCGGATCCCCTGCAGCCTGACCGGGGTGATAGAGCTGCTTCTGCGCATTTTGTGCGGGATGACAGACCCAACGGAAGAACCCGATATTGGTATGCTTTGCCCCCGAAAGCAAACCTCAGGAACTCCTGTGTTTTGGAAGGATAGAGACATGGAAATATGTCTCTTTTTTAGATCTATCGTGACAAACCAATCCTTGGATCTGATTTGAGTCACGATCTGCTTCAAAGTCAACATTTTGAACTTGAGCTTCTTCACTGTACAATTCAGCTGACGAAGATCTAGTATAGGACGCAACCCTCCATCCTTCTTTGGAACAATGGTTGTAAAACCTGGTGGAGGAACCCATCCTATATCACCAGAGCCTGTATCGTAGTGGATGAGAACCAAACTGGATCCTGTAACCTTTCTCTACAATCTGCAGGACCCATCGAGATACGTTTGGCAGAAAGCCTCCACTCAGCCAGATAATCTACTAAGGGAACCAGCTCTCGAGGCTCGTCTCTGGTGTACTAAAAGCAGCCACTTGGTGACTCCAGAGGCGTCAGGACTTCTTTTGGGCCAAAGCCTTCTTCATGAAAAGAACAATGTCTCGGTTCTTTTTCCTAATCTCAGCAAGATTGAGCCATAAATGCAGGGTTTTCACACGATTGTAAATGCAACGCAAATTTTTGTTAATTTACATTTGTTCATTTTTAGAATTTAGTTAAGTAGGATTTAAAGTAGGCTTTAAAAAAAGTTAAGTTAATTAAGTGGGGTTTAAAAAAAGTGTTATTTAAATGTTAAATTATGTTTTTTATTTAATGCAACAAGAAGTTTATGCAACAATAACTCGAGGGAACGTCACATGGTTATATGGTTATGGGGCGATGCCTAGAGTTGAACAGACGCTCGCGAGTTATATATTCACCCCTTTTGAATAAGAAACAATATCAAGTCTATAAAACTTGCCAAAACACAACAAGCGTTGACACACGTGCTTCAGACACCATCATGCGGAGGCGTTCCCAAAGCGTGAGGGAACATACATTTTTTACTTTATTTCTCTGTTATGAGTCAAAATTGCTCTGTTTGAAACATGCAACTATCACAAAGAATAATCCAAACACACACACATGACAGCAAACCTACTTGCTTTGACTTGCTGTGGCTGGGCAGCATGTTGGGGGCGGGACTATCAGTTTGACTGACCAATAGCAGATGGGGGCGGGCCTATCAGTTTGACTGACCAATAGCAGATGGGGGTGGGACTATCAGTTTGACTGACCAATAGCAGATGGGGGCGGGCCTATCAGTTTGACTCACCAATAGCAGATGGGGGCGGGCCTATCAGTTTGACTGACCAATAGCAGATGGGGGCGGGCCTATCAGTTTGACTGACCAATAGCAGATGGGGGCGGGCCTATCAGTTTGACTGACCAATAGCAGATGGGGGTGGGACTATCAGTTTGACTGACCAATAGCAGATGGGGCGGGCCTATCAGTTTGACTCACCAATAGCAGATGGGGGCGGGCCTATCAGTTTGACTGACCAATAGCAGATGGGGGCGGGCCTATCAGTTTGACTGACCAATAGCAGATGGGGGTGGGACTATCAGTTTGACTGACCAATAGCAGATGGGGGCGGGACTATCAGTTTGACTGACCAATAGCAGGTGGGGGCGGGGCAGATAAATCAACTGTGTGTGTGATTTTGAGAGGAAACAGAGTTTGGATTAGTTTGGAAGAGAATGAGCATCAGAAAATAGAAAATAGTAGAAGAAACCAGTGATGAATGAGTTTGACCTGCAGTGAGACAAAAAGCATCAGTCACTACTATCACTGATATGAAGAGATGATTTCTGGGTGTGAAATCACATGCTTCATTCTGACCCGCCCCTGATCTCTCTCTCTCTCTCTCTCTCTCTCTCTCTCTCTCTCTCTCTCTCCCCCGTGTGTGTGTGTGTGTGTGTGTGTGTGTGTGTGTCAGGAGCGTGGGAAGGTCGGCGTGATCTTTAACGTGGGGACGGATGATATCGTCATCGAGGAGGCCGGCGTGATGGTGAGCGACGGGAAGTATCATGTGGTGCGATTCACTCGCAGTGGCGGGAACGCTACACTACAGGTGGACAATCTGCCCGTGATCGAGCGCTTCCCTTCAGGTGAGCACACACACACACACACACACACACTGTCTCTGTCATTGAGGAAGATGTTTTTTGTGTAAAATGATGGTCATAAACTGTTAAACATTTGAATGATCACACCAAACCTGTTTGTGTTTGTCAAGGAAAATATCAGAATCAGTGATGCAAACTTTATCAAATATGGGACAAATTCTTATTCTGAGTCATTATTAAGATCAATTCAGTTCAACTTCAACTTTCAACTTTTTTTTATTTATATAGCATTTATTTATATAGCACATTTAATTAGCAATGTTGTTGCCCAAAGTGTTTCACAGTTATAATTAAAAACATACATATATAAAACATTTACCAACTGTACAGTGACATCAGAGAGAGAAAAAAACGAAATAAAAATAAGTTATTACTTCAATGACCAGAATACCCTTAACTAAAAGCTACGTTAAAAAGCTAATTTCTATTGTTGGAGCGTGCCGGATATGAAGGTTCAGTTAGTCATAAGTTCAGTTCAATAACTGTGTGAAGGTCATCAGTTATGAAATGATTTGGATTCAGCTATAAAGCTTGTTGAACAGCATCTAATGTGATCATGAGCTGATGAACGAACTCGGTCAAATGTGTGTCTTTGATTCATGTGGAGTTCCAGCACATTAAACTCGCCCATGATCATCTCTAACAGACAGCTGAATATGAACATATACGGGTGTCATAATGACTGAAATGAGGAATCTGCGCATGTTAATGAGGCGGATCTGGACTCCTGCTAAATGAACGAGTGCAGTGTGACGCGAGCAGACCGGAGGAATATAAATACCCCGTGACCCAGTTAGCGCAGTGGAATTGTGGGTAGAATGTTGAGCAGAATCTGAAACCCGTCCGGGATTGATCCCAGTCTCAGAGCCGTCGCCATAGCAACGGGTTCTGGAGTGAAGCTGGCGTGAACTGGTTCAGAAGTGGGGGTTTGTCATGCTGAGGTGTATTAATGAGTGATGTTTACCATCATTTGTTATTGATAATGTCTTAAAAATAGAGTTGCAAACATGACTGTGAAGTCGGACATAGAAACCATAGATCTGAAGCTTGAGGATAAAAGCATGTAATTCTGTCATGATGTGAACGCAGTGTAAGTGTGATTACGAGACCTGTCATGTGAAACAGCTGACAACGGGCAGTTTACATGCAGAGTGGAGTTTTTAATCTTATTTTTCATTATTTTAATTGTTAAGAATTTTTTTGGTTTGTGGTTTTTGCATTGATTGTGACAGGACAGGAAGTGAAAGGAAGCGTTACATTTTTCATTTAATTTAAATCAAATTAAGTTTTATTCTTTTTATATTTTATTTTATTTTATTTTATTTTATTTTATTTTATTTTATTTTATTTTATTTTATTTTATTTTATTTTATTATGTAGATGCCTCGTTCACACCATGTCAGAATTGCAGCAATTACTGTAATTACTTGTAATTTCCTCTAAGGTCTCTCAGAACAACGAGTCCATATTTAAGGAGACTTCATTAATTATTGTTGTTTGTGAACGAGGGACTCATTCCCAACCCCAGTGAGCTGCACATGAAGCCATCATAGACAACACCTTCAGACAATCCTGATGTTAAACTAAAGTACACCAGAGCTCTTCAGAGGAGCCCGGTCCACAGAACAACTTCTCTTTACATGAGAAGAAAAAAAATTTGTACATTAATCTGATTTAATTTCTCTAAATAAATTTTCTAAATAATGTATCAACGTAACATAAATAGTTCAAGCATTATTTAATGAGCTGTTTTGTAAAGTGTTACTTTACAGTGATATTCCCAGTAGACTGAGACTCACGAGGGTTTGGAGTGTGTGTGTGTGTGTGTGTGTGTGTGGTGGGTGGATATGGCCGTCAGTGGGACTATTTTCTCTGCTTTCGTAATGCTTATCAAGAGCAGCGTGAGATATATCGTGAGGAACTCAGCGTGAGATCTCTGCCTCCATCACAATGAATCCTGCGTTTCCAGAAGCACAAAGACGAGCTGGTGTGTTTGAAGTGACACCAGATAAAGATGTCACTTTCCAAGATAAGACTTGTGTGAAACGAGAGAATGAAACAGCATCTGATGTGTTTTATATAAATGTTGTGAGGGCTGTTTTCATTTCACAAACACTCGTTCTCACATTGATCTCAGATGTAAAATAAACCAGAGGTGTAAAATACTCTAAATTAACACAAGTGAAAAAAATTAAATAAGTGGAAGTATGGATACTGTGTGAATTACTTACTCGATTAAAAGTATCCAGCTAAAAATATACTTGATTGAAAGTAAAAAAGTACAACTTTAAACTGTATTTGAAGTAAGATGTAATCCGGCGAACAATGAGTAACAAGTACTGTATTTTTCTTTGGGACATGTACTTATGGCAGGACACTACAGGTGAATAGGGCAAATGTTTTAACGAATAGATGTCACTATACGTAACCAGCTAATTAATCACAGTCCATTACATTTTCTATTACACGTTTTCTGAAAAGTTATATTTAAAAGCAATCTATGCATTAAATGCAGTAATTTGCATACATTTCCAGAATATAAATATGAACATTAGATATAAAGCCAGATTCAAAATTCTTGTTTGATTTTGTTGAGATATTAGAGTTAAAATAATTTATAGAAGGGATTTGGGATATCCTTTTTTATAACTCCACAAATCAGAAAATACTGTCAATAGACAGAAAAAAAACATTGTCTCCATGTTTTTAGGAATAAAATGTTATAAAAATCAGGTTGAATGATATATGAACAAACCCCTCAGTAAAAACATTCGGAATAAAGATATGAATAAAACTCTAAATTTTGGTGTACGTAAGTGTTACTGAAGTGGAGAAAAAACTCATTTAACAACATGTATTGTAATTGAAATATACAGACGCAAATAGATAAAGTGTTATAAAATAAACACTTTATGTGTTTTCTGGATGTTTTCTTTCCACAACTCTGGAAAATCCAACAGTTATTCCAACTAAGACTTTTTAGTTAACTTTACTTAATGTTTTAACTTAATTGTAAAAAATATTCTGTACTAATCACACATTATGCCCAGTTTACTCAGAAAACCCAAATTAAGATTAATTGATTCTAATCACATAAGCTGACTTTGATTTTCCTAAAATGTTTTTGTTTAAACTCACGCTTATGATGATCAGTGTTCCCTTTGGTTGGGCACTTGGAACTCAATTTATATTACTGTAATTCTCTTCCTATTCAACAAGAAATCACAGTTGGTTTCAAAGGAAGGGAAGTAATAAATAGGTTGCTTTAAAAAGGTGATCTATATATTCTAACCAAGTCATTAACTAGTCATGATTAACTAAAACATATAATTAACATGTTTTTCATGTTGAATCACCTTGTGAAACTTTTACTTGGGCTTATATAATCTCTCTATATTTGTGACAACATCATGTAATTGATCATGTTTGAGTCACACACAGACTTCAACATTCAGCACACAAAACACAACAATGGTAACAATTACATTTTATGTATTATTTATTATTTTTTAATTACTGGAACTCTCGTGTAAGTAACTATACTAGAATTTGTCGGTACAACAAACCATTCCTAGTTCACTTTACTTCGTTTTTTGAGGTAGTCGGTTCGCATGCTTTTTTCAAGTAAGTCTAACTAGTTCGATTTTACAGTGTAGTCTGAAAAATAAGATTATGAAAGCAAAATAGAACAAAATCTAAACATTTACCAGTGCATGAAAAACGTTGGTATTGCCTTAAGTAAAAGTAAAAGTACAAATCACCCAAAATAATACTTAAGTATAGTAAAATGACTCCAGTATGTTACACCCCTGGAAGAAACCATCTGAATACTTCATACAAGCACATACATGATGATACTCCTGCATTTCAGTGTTTGAATTCGAGGACTCGTGCAGCCGAATCGGAGACGCACGGATGCTTTGGTAAGGGCTGTGTTTATGTATGACCCCGGAGGATTTGCTCTTGCTAATAACGCTGACACTGATGGCCAGTGCGGGTAGTGTGTGTGTGTGTGTGGATTTTGATTGGATCATTTGCAGTCGAGATGCAGGAGTTATTAAGAGTCAGTCGCTGTGCTAGCAGTGACTTCATTAAAGAGCTAATAATAGATAATTAAAGAACTGACAAGTTTGATTTCACCACAACGCCAACTCTCCCTCATAGAGCCGACAGCACGAGATGTCATGCCAGCAGATTCTCACATTCTCAGTATGATTTTCTCTCACAATAAGTGTTTATATCTGAATCATAATGAGCTCCGCGGGTCCTGCAGCGACACACTGCTTTATTGTCAGTGTGTGTGTCTGTATCTACTATTCAAACTGGTTCGGTGTGACCATTGCTATTCTCGTTTGTATTAAAATTTTGAATTAGTTTTTATTTTTACATTTTCTACTTGCATTAGTTGTGTTCTTGTTATTTTTAATAGTATGTGATGTCTACAGTACATAGTTTGTGTTTATTTCAGATTAAGTACTAGTTATTTTTGTACTTAAAGTGAAATGCAACAAAAATGGAAAAGTTGCCTTAATTCTTATTTTCTTTCAGGAAATGTTTTTTATGGTTTTCTGTTTAGTTAGTGATAATCAAACTAAATCAGTGCGCTCCACAACATTTGGTTATCTGACCTGAAACAGAAAACATCTTCCTGCAGTTTTACAGTTTTGACCATCACTGATATGAAAATGTTCCTTATGCATTTTTAATGAGAACGACAACGATTTGATGTTGCTTGTCCACATTCACCATGACACTTTAATGCACTGTAATTATCCATAAGTAATATTCAACCTCTAAAATGACTCATAAATATGCTTAACTCATGTTTAAAACACATGGTGACCAGAGCTTGGTTCACTTTCTAACCTCAAAAAACGATGTTTAAAGCCTTGAAGGTGTTAAATATGATTTTAAAGTTCATAACCTGCTAAACGTTCTCTCTAACCTCTAATCTTTAACCTTTGACCTTCCAGATTGTAACCTGTTGAATTTGTTTGTTCTTCAAAGGGAACTTTGATAATGAACGGCTGGCTATTGCTAGGCAAAGAATCCCGTACCGACTCGGTCGGGTAGTTGACGAATGGCTACTCGACAAAGGTAATTAAACAGCACAAACCCCACTAATGAACGATCTGTCTAATCACGCTAAACACATCTCTGGATGAAGTGCACGCCCAGAGACGCAGCGGAAAACACGAACGTACTGCGATTCACACAAGCGGAAAATGAGGCTAAATATGAGTGGAGACATCAAAATTACCAGTGTTTAATTACTCTGTCGAATTCGAAGAAGTGTAACTTGCTAAAGGTTTCTACTGAAGACGAAGAGTTGCTCTGCGATCCTCAGATGCGTGATATTCAGATATCTGACAATGGGACTGCACTTCTCCAGAGTATTAACCTTACCAATAACCCCCACATAACCCTCCCTTAACCCCCAGCAACACGCACTGTTCACTGTTCAAGACATCTGAACTCCAGTTAAAGGGACTCTATTTCAGTGCCTCTGTTTCATCTTCGCTGTGTCGTCGTTCGGTCTAAATTATTCCAACTTTAACCCTTTGTGTCCAGAAGCTGCTCACTTCCTGTCCCACATGTGCTAAATGACTTCACTTCCTGTTTTTGAGGGCAAAAATAAGAAATCGCATCTAATTCTTTTAGCTTTCACCAGTCGGAACAGGACTGCTGCATGGATATATTGTGGATGCGAGAAGTCAAGTCAGCTTTATTTATACAGCGCTTGTTACAATATTGATTGTTTCAGAGCAGCTTTACAGAGATAACAGGAACAAATGCAACAGAGTGTGTGTCTAGAAGAGAATAGCGTCACACTCCAGCTTAAGGAAGGTCAGCGAGGTTCATTTTTGTTGTGAAAAAGTTATTAATGTATTTCATTTATATATATATATATATAATGCTGTCAGTGCAGGAGATCAACAATATTGTTGAATATTAAATTAAATGTTAAATTTAATGTCCCCAACTAAGCAAGCCAAAAGCCAATGGCAATTGGTAGAAATGTAACAAATATGTCTTTATGATCAATTTGGACTATTTGAAATTTCAGCGTACTGATTGATGAACTAATGCCATGTGGTTTTACACTGTACAAAAGTGCTGTTCTTCCTCAGTATTTCTTGTTTTACAGTACAAATATCTGGACATTCTTAAGTCAATATGCATTTACTCGTGTATACCAATGGGCCAAAAATAAACTTAATTCAAAAGGAAAATTCCATTGCCAGATATTTTTTCTTGTTTCTATAACAAACCAATTTTGAGTAATTACTCAGAAAACAAGACTTCTTATCAGCTTTGATTTTGCATCTAAAGTAATTGTCTCTTGATTTGAAGAAAATGGAAAACAAGACCCAAATGCTGATGAACAACAGCACGTTTTTCAGGGTGGGCAAAAGTTAAAAACAGATGTTTCCATTGATAAATAACATGCAAATCAATGCGTCTGTAAAGCAAAGTTCCAGGTTTAATCTGAGAGTAATTTGATCAACAACATTACAACAGATGCGATCAGATGTTCTTAAGGTGTATTGAAGTAAGTATTTGAGTGTAGAGGACGGTCTGTCGACTCAAAGGGTTAAAGAAACTCCCTGACAGGGAAAACCTAAAGGTTTAACCGAAGACTCGAGCGTTCTTCTAAACCCTGAGGGCCTTCTCGTTTTAGTCTTCATTGGATTAGATAAAGTTGAAGCCCTCAGTCATAAACCGGTTTCTAAACTCTCATAACCAAATGAAAACAGATCCGATGAAGAATACGGATTATTAGTCAAAGCGTAGCGGACCGTCTAAATAGAGCTAACATTCAATGCAACGCTTGAGCGAATCTCAGAGGGTTAAACACTGAAATTATTCTGTGTGAATGAATCGGATCCATTGAAAGCGTAGACGTTCTACTTGTTTTGGAACGTTTGCCGAGAGAATACGGTCCCTTTAACAAAGAAATGTGTGAGAATAAATGATGAAGCAAATGATGTGTTGATTCACTGTCATGTCTGTCTGTGAATGCAGTTTGGACTATTGAGTTTTAGGATTGTCAACATGAAATATAAATAAATCACTGATTCATATCCCTGCTCTTATTGTGAATGAAACATCCGTGACGTTAGTCTAACGAACGCTTTTTTGTCTCTATAATCTTTAACAAACCTTATAATGTATAAGTGCAGTTCATTATTAGTGCATGCTATAGCTAATGAACCTTGTTGTAAAGTGTTACCTAGAAGACTTGTAATAGAAAACACATGTGTTAATGCCTGTGAGGAATCAGCTGGGTAAGGATCTGTAGTTGACCCCGTTCACCTGTGGTGTATTGCCTTAATAAGTGCAAGTAAAGTCCTGAATATGCACGACGTGTTTTACATTATTGAGTTGAGTAACCGCAGCAATAGTCCAGACTGCACCGGGTCCGTCACACACCCCAGTGTTCCAGGATCGCTGTGGGAAAGGCCAGGAGAGAGAGTGCATGTGTGGAGAGAGAGACTCTGGTGTGACGTTGAGTTAGATCAGACCGAGCGTGTCGTAGATTGGAGATGGCAGCACCTCCACACACTCCGTGAAGAGGAAAACAGGGTTTAACGGCTCAATTCCAGCAGACGAGCCTCGCTTTCTCTCGTCCTCATGACTCTCCATCATTCCCTGTTCTCCTGTATCTGACGCCTCTCCATCTCTCGTGTTTTACTGTGAAGTCGAGAGACACAGTCGGAGATTACAAACACCCGCAGTGCATTGATTTCTTCGGTGCTGTTTATTCCTCTTCCTGAAGAAAGCCCTCAGCTGGGAAATGCCGGCGCAGAACACATTTGTTTTACAGCAGAAGCGCGCGCGGCTCAATCACTGCGGCTCAGCTCGGTTTCAACACTTTTCACTTTTAAATGACTCCAGAGAGAAACAACACAGGCTTTTCTATTAGAGAAAGCTCATCCGTCTGCACACACACTCCTGCAGAGACACGTGAGGCTCCTCACCGGCGCTTGACGCGTCCTGACAGCGTGTGTGTTAGTGTGTGTGTGACTCCAGGAACTCTCGCCGTTAAGAACAGTTTGTGTCCCAGTTCTGGGTTTCTGTCACATCACTCGACCCGTCACAGATCGGACGGACACGACTGTGCCGAGTTTCTGATCAGTGTGACTGTGTGTTTATGAGCTACTGATGCACGAAAAATATCAACTTTCAGAGACAAAACAGTTTTACAATAAACCATGTTTCTTAATATTTGCATATATGTTAAATTATACATGTAATCATTTAGCGGAGGCTTTTATCCAAAGCGACTCACAAAGAAGGAGAGCAATAGAAGCAGTGAAACTAACTACAGTGTGTGAGCAATCATTAGTAAACACAGTAATGAATAATAAACAGTTTTGATTTTAATAATGTATTAATAAGTGTTGAAATCGTCAGAGGAACAAGAGCTGTTTAACATCTGAGAATATCCTAACCAGCGGATTCATAACCTTCAGGCCCACTGGTTAAACACACACACACACACACACACACACACACACTCTCTCACACACACAGGGCTCCCCTCAACTAACGATTTTTCTAGTAGACTAGTAATCGTTCATTTAAGTGATTTGTCGACCAATCGCGCGTTCATATGAATAAGCCATAAATCATAATGACACGCCTTTAATTACCTATATATTACATAGCCTAATCAGCGCTCCAGCGAACGTAACAGTGTGTCGTGAAAAAACAGGAGGAGACCATTTAAAATTTTGTTAATAATTTAATAATGAATTATTTGAAGACTTTATTGGTGATGTTTTCTGTGTTTTGGGCTGCAGAGATTAAGTCACGATGCTGACTCGACTATATGCTTGTTTCATACGGATTACATAACCAGAGAATATTTATTTTCCATTTGAATTCGTTTATTACAAGTAGACATGTCAAGCTTTCTATATATATAAGTCTCATGTCCGTGAGGCGAGTATACGCCGAGTTCCTCTCTGACCGGGACAGTTTTTGTCTGGGGATTCTTTTCAGTATTTTACAAAAGCACGTTTTGTTGTTATTGTGAGTTTACAGAAATAAAAGTAGACCCTTTACAGTTCTCATTACTCGTATCTGTACGACCAAAAATGGCGTGAGAATTTTAAGTGAAATGCGGTGATGTGTGTGTCATGCAGTAAGAGCTCTCACACACACACTTGTCTAGGAGAACATTAGACTTGTAAAGCTGCTGATATGTACATGTTTCAAATGATAAACCATATTTATACTACAGGGCCGTTAAATGCTTGAATCTGATTGGTCGATGAACGTTCTAAGATGTGCAATTATCTTCAGGGAAACGCACGGCTAAAGTAGTTCCGGCAGGTCGTGACCGCATTACAGCTCCATATCACTGCGCGTTGACTGTAATAACAGAAAATAGGATACAATTCATAACAGAAAACACATGTACTTGATCTGCCATTATCGATGTCTAACTTCACAATCACTGGAAACATGCCGTTTAATTTGAATAAATAAAGTATATAGTATATCTGTAATCAATAGAAAGTTAAAGTGAATATAGTCCTGCGGTACGGGTTTCCGTAATTATTGCAGATAATATAACAGATACATAATTATTGCTACGCCTACTTGTTAAAAGGGCTTTGTGTTTCGTTTATTAGGCCAGTCTACTGGCAATTATAGAAAAAAAAGAATGAACGAATTAATTAAAACAAATTGAATTAATAAATAAATAATAATAGTGACGCACATGCTTTTCTCTCATTATTGGAACATCTCTCTCTCTAATAACTGCATAAAGCCGTGTGTGTAAGATCTGTTGCAGCCGATGGAAACACTCAGTCAGAGAACGTGTCAGCGAGTCGTGTGTGTCCAGCATTAGTCTATCAGTGGCTCAAACCTGCGCTAACTCTAAAATGACGTTTTGGAATTAGCATCGGAGGCATGGGATTAGATCATAGACTGTACAGAAATATGTGTGTAGTAACAAGAGGCGTGGCGTGGGTGGAGCTGAGGTGCTAATGCTATATGCTAATGCTATATGCTACTGGCCTCGCGCTAAAGCGACAGCTGGTCGAAGAAGTAAAGCCAATAGTTGAAGTTCATGTTTTTCCCCTTCGAAATACTATAATAGTTAAAAGACGAAACTAAAAGTGAGACATTATTATTCTGCTACACTGTAAAAAATAAAATCGTAAAAAAACGGTCAATGACTGGCAGCTACAGCTGCCAAACAAAAACCGTAAAAATAAAGTAAAATATCCTAATTTAAATTGAGTGCAAAAAACTTTTCCAAACTTTGTCCTTAAATGTTTTTCAGGTTATTTCCTGAATTATTATGATCAAATACCTTCACTGTGAAAAAAAGGTAAAATGACTGTCAGCAATGGCTGACAGTCATACAAAAACCATAAAATGAATGTAAAATATCCTAATTTAAATAATAAATACTATTGCAGAAATCTTCATTAAGCTTTTTAACAGAAACACTGTTAGATATACACTGTTATAACACATATATATATATTTACTGAATTTTTACTAAAAAACATATTCACTGTAAAAAGTAAATATCTTGCTATAAACTACACGCATGATTTACTGATTATATGTCATCAGCAACTACACAGTTACTGTCTGTTAAATAAAGCAACACACAACATTTCATCAGTGTTTCTCTGCTCATCCTGGACTGAAGCACATTCCTATTGAGAAATTCCTATTGAGAAATAACAGAGGTTTAGAAGTTGATATTTTATTGAAAATAATAAAGTTTGATGTCACCATGATAGAGGTCAGTGTTTGCTTTAGTTGGGCTCTTGACCCTTCCTATATTAACATTAGTTTTTCTCTTAACTGTGCATGTCTTTGATGCATATTTCTTAATGTAGGAAATCGAGAGAAACTCAGATCAGATGATGTTGGTCACTTAATAGTGATAATATTCATCAAGCAGTTGTCTGCTGTATAGATACCACCTGATTGGTATGACTTTTTAATGACTGAATAAGTTGTAAAATGTTAATTGTTAATTTAGAATGCCAGTATTGCTATAGAAGATCCTACAATGCTTTGATATAAGATTTTATGAAGTCATTATGCAAAAAATGTTTTGACAGGATCATACAGACTCACTCAGGCATCAAGAATTAGCGTATGAATCTCAACAATGGTGACAATGAAAAAAATTCTGACCTATTATAAAGTCACAAAAAGGCTTTGTTGATAGTCACCATTGTTGAGATTCATATGTTGATTCTTGATGTCTCCATACTCCTAACAAAATAAGCCAACTCAAAAAAATGTATGTAGAATATATAAATTTTGTTTAATTTGAGATTGCATTAATACTGATCCCACAATATTTCAACAAATCATGTGAAAAAAGTATAACTTTGTATAACACTAAAGTCAATCTATATATAATGTATTCACAGCCAATAGAGATTTGACTGTCATATCAATCAATCAGATCATCAGATGACTATAAAATCATCAATAAATGACCAAGATCATCTTATATTTTCTCTTGCAATTATTGCCATAATAAATGTGCATCAAAACACAGTTAAAGCAACCAGAGAAAAAGTAATGTTGAAACTCAAGAGTCATGAGCCCAACTAAAGCAAACACTGATCTCAATCGTGGTGACATCACATTTCTATTAAAGTTTTTTACACTTTATTTAAATTAGGATATTTTACTTTAATTATATGGTTTTTGTTTGGCAGCCATAGCTGCCAGTCATTTGACCCTTTTTTTTACGATTTTTTTACAATGAAGGTATATGATCATAATAATGCAGGAAATACCTGTGAAATAACAGTGTTTTTTTTTTTTTTTTTTTTTTTGAATTAGAAGATTTTACTTAAATTTTATGGTTTTTGTTTGGCAGCCGTAGCTGCCAGTCATTTGACCCTTTTTTACGATTTTTTTTCCCACTGAAGGTATATGATTGTTATTTTACAGGTATATCCTGAACTATCACAGTGTTTTTCAGTTTATTTAATTTAGGATTTTTTAATGTTAATGTTACAGTTTTTTGGGGGCTGCCAGTCATTTGACCGTTTTATCATTTAACTGTTTTGTTACTGTTTAATTACAGATTATATTTGTAATTTTACATACATTTTTATGTAATTTAAGAAAACAGAAAAAATACTGTATGAAAAATACAATCAATTGCCTGTATAAAAAATGTGAATTACTGCAATTTGTCATTAATGTCACAATACCTAAAATAACAGCTGAATTTTTATTTGACAGATATTATTTGTAATTTTACAGTGTTTTGAGTACAATTTAAAATTAAAGAAAATGATCGTCAAAAAATCACAGTTATTTTCTGTAAAATTAGGATTTTTTTTTACAGTGTAGTTAAAAATGTATTATCATGCAGTAACTTACAATATTGAGAGAGAGAGAGACCGTGAGGTTACCGCCGGGATTAGATGCGTAGGAAATGAGTCCTCCATCGTCTGAACAGTGTTTCGAGGAGTGGTAACTGTAGTACAAGCGGAATAATTGCCTCCGCTCCGCGTCGTGACCGCATTACCAACGGCCAGTCGTCAGTTATTCCTTACTTGAGGTCAATGAACGCTCTGCGAACGTTTGCATTCCCTGCCGTTAACGAGCTGTCCGTCACAGACGGCGTGATTCGCCACTTCCTGTG
>JARWKJ010000003.1:65805192-65838579 GCA_029959095.1 Rhinichthys osculus | reverse complement strand
CGCGTCGTGACCGGCATTACCAACGGCCAGTCGTCAGTTATTCCTTACTTGAGGTCAATGAACGCTCTGCGAACGTTTGCATTCCCTGCCGTTAACGAGCTGTCCGTCACAGACGGCGTGATTCGCCACTTCCTGTGGAGGTGTTTTTCCTGCGACTAAAACGACTAATAAAAAGTTGGTCGACCAAACCTTTTCTAGTCGACTAATAGGGGCAGCCCTATCACACACACACACACACACTCTCTCTCTCTCTCTCTCTCTCTCTCTCTCTCTCTCTCTCTCTCTCTCTCTCTCTCTCTCTCTCTCTCTCCCTCTCTCTCTCTCTCCCTCTCCTCTCTCTCTCTCATCTCTCTCCTCTCTCTCTCCTCTCTCTCTCTCCTCTCTCTCTCTCCCATCGCTCTCTCTCCTCTCTCTCTCGATCCTCTCTCTCTCTCTCTCTCTCTCTCTCTCGCTCTCCTCCCTCTCTCTCTCTCTCTCTCTCTCTCCCTCTCTCTCTCTCTCTCTCTCCCTCTCTCTCTCCCTCTCTCTCTCTCTCTCTCTCCCTCTCTCTCTCTCTCTCTCTCTCTCTCTCGTTCGATGTCCTCAATGGCTCACTGATGTCCTGTACGGGTCTCTGTCCTCAATCGTACAGTTAAACACTGAATGATCTCGTGTCCTTCAGCTCCGGCTTCATTTCACTCTGAACGAATCAAAACATCTTCCCTCACACTCGTTTATTTCTCTCCAGCGCAGACGTTTTACTGGATCTGAGGAGCTCAAATCATGTTTGTCTGTGCTGGAGTTTTCGATTCTTCCTGCTCATGGTTTTGGGAGTTTTTAGTCGATCTCAGTCAGACAGAAGCGTTGTCTGAGACCAAACACACAGATCTCGTCTGATCTGCCTTTCTTCACACAGAGCGAACTCAGGAAAAGAAAGTCAAACACATTCACAGAGGTTAAGATGTGTGACGGACATAGTGTGTGTGTGTGTGTGTGTGTATGTGTTTTAATTGTTTCTGTGTTTCTTGTTTACTCAATATTAAGTGTCTTTTAAACCCAAAGTTGACAGTTTAAAGAAACCCAAACACCCTCCAAACTTTCCTTTCTGTTTCTGTCACTCTTTAATAAATCTGTATATTTCCCATCATCATCATCATCGTCATCATCTTTTTCATTCTCTCCATCTCTCGCTCTCTGAAACCCTCCGAAGGTCATTCTGCCCACCGTGGCGTTTCCATGGAGATGATGATGATGATGATGATGATGATGATGATGATGATGATGATGATGATGATGAAGTGGTTTATGAGTGAGAGAGAAACTGACTGATAAACCGCAAATCTTGCTCTTGGTAACACAAATTGAGTTAAAGGTATCGTTCATACAGTACGAAAATAAATAGTGATAAAATACGATACAAAATTATGCAAAACTAAATAATAAGACACAATGCTTAAAGGGATAGTTCACCCAAAAATTTTAATTAGCCCATGATTTACTCGCCCCTCAAGTTATCCTAGGTGTATCTGACATTCTTCTTTCAGACGAACACAATCTGAATTATATTAAAACATGTCCTGGCTCTTCCAAGCTTTATAATGGCAGTGAATGGCCGTTTCTGTCCATCAGAAGTCCATAAAAGTGCATCTATCCATCATAAAAGTGCATCTATCCATCATAAAAGTGCATCTGTCCATCATAAAAGTGCATCTGTCCATCATAAAAGTGCATCTATCCATCATAAAAGTGCATCTATCCATCATAAGTGCATCTATCCATCATAAAAGTGCATCTGTCCATCATAAAAGTGCATCTGTCCATCATTAAAGTGCATCTGTCCATCATAAAAGTGCATCTATCCATCATAAAAGTGCATCTATCCATGATAAAAGTGCATCTATCCATCATAAAAGTGCATCTGTCCATCATAAAAGTGCATCTGTCCATCATAAAAGTGCATCTATCCATCATAAAAGTGCATCTATCCATCATAAGTGCATCTATCCATCATAAAAGTGCATCTGTCCATCATAAAAGTGCATCTGTCCATCATTAAAGTGCATCTGTCCATCATAAAAGTGCATCTATCCATCATAAAAGTGCATCTATCCATCATAAAAGTGCATCTATCCATGATAAAAGTGCATCTATCCATCATAAAAGTGCATCTGTCCATCATAAAAGTGCATCTGTCCATCATAAAAGTGCATCTATCCATCATAAAAGTGCATCTGTCCATCATAAATGTGCATCTATCCATCATAAAAGTGCATCTATCCATGATAAAAGTGCATCTATCCATCATAAAAGTGCATCTGTCCATCATAAAAGTGCATCTGTCCATCATAAAAGTGCATCTGTCCATCATTAAAGTGCATCTGTCCATCATAAAAGTGCATCTATCCATCATAAAAGTGCATCTATCCATGATAAAAGTGCATCTATCCATCATAAAAGTGCATCTATCCATCATAAAAGTGCATCTGTCCATCATAAAAGTGCATCTGTCCATCATAAAAGTGCATCTATCCATCATAAAAGTGCATCTGTCCATCATAAAAGTGCATCTGTCCATCATAAAAGTGCATCTATCCATCATAAAAGTGCATCTATCCATGATAAAAGTGCATCTATCCATCATAAAAGTGCATCTGTCCATCATAAAAGTGCATCTGTCCATCATAAAAGTGCATCTATCCATCATAAAAGTGCATCTATCCATCATAAAAGTGCATCTGTCCATCATTAAAGTGCATCTGACCATCATAAAAGTGCATCTGTCCATCATAAAAGTGCATCTATCCATCATATAAATTCATCTATCCATCATAAAAGTGCATCTATCCATCATATAAGTAAGGAATAATTGACGACAGGCCGTTGAATTATTAGAAAAATAATGCACACCCGAGGTGGTAATGCGAAGTGCATCTATCCATCATATAAATTCATCTATCCATCATAAAAGTGCATCTATCCATCATATAAATTCATCTATCCATCATAAAGGTGCATCTATCCATCATATAAATGTATCTGTCCATCATAAAAGTGCATCTGTCCATCATAAAAGTGCATCTGTCCATCATAAAAGTGCATCTGTCCATCATAAAAGTGCATCTGTCCATCATAAAAGTGCATATATCCATCATAAAAGTGCATCTATCCATCATAAAAGTGCATCTATCCATCATATAAATTCATCTATCCATCATAAAAGTGCATCTGCATCATATAAGTAAGGAATAATTGACGACAGGCCGTTGAATTATTAGAAAAATAATGCACACCCGAGGTGGTAATGCGGTCACGACGCGAAGCGGAGTATAAATATATTCATATAAATTCATCTATCCATCATAAAAGTGCATCCATCCATCATATAAATTCATCTATCCATCATAAAAATGTATCTGTCCATCATAAAAGTGCATCTATCCATGATAAAAGTGCATCTGTCCATCATAAAAATGTATCTGTCCATCATAAAAGTGCATCTATCCATGATAAAAGTGCATCTGTCCATCATAAAAGTGCATCTATCCATCATAAAAGTGCATCTGTCCATCATAAAAGTGCATCTATCCATCATATAAATTCATCTATCCATCATAAAAGTGCATCCATCCATCATATAAATTCATCTATCCATCATAAAAATGTATCTGTCCATCATAAAAGTGCATCTATCCATCATAAAAGTGCATCTGTCCATCATAAAAAGTGCATCTATCCATCATAAAAGTGCATATATCCATCATAAAAGTGCATCTGTCCATCATAAAAGATCATCTATCCATCATATAAATTCATCTATCCATCATAAAAGTGCATCTATCCGTCATATAAATTCATCTATCCATCATAAAGGTGCATCTATCCATCATATAAATTCATCTATCCATCATAAAGGTGCATCTATCCATCATAAAAATGCATCTATCCATCATAAAAGTGCATCTATCCATCATAAAAGTGCATCTATCCATCATAAAAGTGCATCTGTCCATCATAAAAGTGCATCTATCCATCATAAAAGCGCATCTATCCATCATAAAAGTGCATCCATCCATGATAAAAGTGCATCTGTCCATCATAAAAGTGCATCTGTCCATCATAAAAGTGCATCTGTCCATCATAAAAGTGCATATATCCATCATAAAAGTGCATCTATCCATCATAAAAGTGCATCTATCCATCATATAAATTCATCTATCCATCATAAAAGTGCATCTGCATCATATAAGTAAGGAATAATTGACGACAGGCCGTTGAATTATTAGAAAAATAATGCACACCCGAGGTGGTAATGCGGTCACGACGCGAAGCGGAGTATAAATATATTCATATAAATTCATCTATCCATCATAAAAGTGCATCCATCCATCATATAAATTCATCTATCCATCATAAAAATGTATCTGTCCATCATAAAAGTGCATCTATCCATGATAAAAGTGCATCTGTCCATCATAAAAATGTATCTGTCCATCATAAAAGTGCATCTATCCATGATAAAAGTGCATCTGTCCATCATAAAAGTGCATCTATCCATCATAAAAGTGCATCTGTCCATCATAAAAGTGCATCTATCCATCATAAAAGTGCATCTATCCATCATAAAAGTGCATCTGTCCATCATAAAAAGTGCATCTATCCATCATAAAAGTGCATATATCCATCATAAAAGTGCATCTGTCCATCATAAAAGATCATCTATCCATCATATAAATTCATCTATCCATCATAAAAGTGCATCTATCCGTCATATAAATTCATCTATCCATCATAAAGGTGCATCTATCCATCATATAAATTCATCTATCCATCATAAAGGTGCATCTATCCATCATAAAAATGCATCTATCCATCATAAAAGTGCATCTATCCATCATAAAAGTGCATCTATCCATCATAAAAGTGCATCTGTCCATCATAAAAGTGCATCTATCCATCATAAAAGCGCATCTATCCATCATAAAAGTGCATCCATCCATGATAAAAGTGCATCTATCCATCATAAAAGTGCATCTGTCCATCATAAAAGTGCATCTATCCATCATAAAAGTGCATCTGTCCATCATAAAAGCGCATCTATCCATCATAAAAGTGCATCTATCATCAGGCAGTTAATAAAAGCCTTCTGAAGCGAAGCACTTTTGCACTTTTATAGACTTCAAAACTTCAACGGCCATTCACTGCCATTATAAAGCTTGGAAGAGCCAGGACATGTTTTAATATAACTCTGATTGTGTTCGTCTGAAAGAAGAATGTCAGATACACCTAGGATGACTTGAGGGAGAGTAAATCATGGGCTAATTTTCATTTTTGGGTGAACTATCCAGCCTAACTACTAGATGGACATTCTATCAGTGGCCTGACTGGATAACTGTGCTGCAGTTGATGTGAAGTGTTACCGGATCAGAGGTTTGCATCCGTCTCTCCGTCTCGACTCTGATCACTCAGCTGTGTTTCCTCCGTGTCTGCAGGTCGGCAGCTGACGATCTTCAACAGCCAGGCGTTCATTAAAGTGGGCGGCGGAGAGAAGGGTCGTAACTTCCAGGGTCAGATCTCGGGTCTGTATTATAACGGCCTGCAGGTGCTGAAGCTGGCGGCCGAGGGCGACCCGAACGTTCAGGTGCAGGGGAACCTGCGTCTGGTGGGAGACGTGCCCTCGGTGATGACGACCGACACCACCTCCACCACTCCACTCGCAGACATGTCCACCACCATCATGGAGACCACCACCACCATGGCCACCACCACCACACGCAAGCAGCGCTCGCCCACCATGAGGGACAGCGTCACGCAGGTCAGTGAGAAGCCTGAGGATCCTTCGCTTCGTTACCAAACAGGCACTTCAAGTGCTTCTTCTTGGTTCGGTTCACTTTCTCAAGGCAACATCTCAAAGCGTACCGAAATGTGTTCACTCAAGTCACATGTGAGTAAACACTGGGTTAAAAACAACCCAAGGGCTGGGTAAATATAGGACAGAACACATGTTGGGTTCATTTTACCCAGCAAATTGGGTTGTTTATTTAACCCAGCATAATGGGTTGATTCATTGGTGGTGGTTGAGGAGATTCCCCCTTCCATATGTAAAAGCGCTTTGAGTACCTAGAAAAGTGCTATACATTTTTTAAAATATTATTATTAGTCTTTTATTATATTATTTATTTATTATTTTATTTATTATATTACTATTACACTTTCTCAAGGCAACATTTCAAAGCGTACCAAAATGTGTTCATGCTAGTCACATATGAGTAAATCCAGAAGGCAACATAGTGTCGGCCCAGATCCGATGTGGGCCGACACTGTGTTGCTGTCTGAGAAAGCTGTCCTCTCATTGGTCAGGGCCTGTAGATCGTTCGCTTCATTCCGAAACAGGCACTTAAATTGTTTCTTCTTGGTTCGGTTCACTTTCTCAAGGCAACATTTTAAAGCGTACCAAAATGTGTTCACGCAAAACACATGTGAGTAAACACTCTAAAAAACACTGGGTCAAAAACAACACAAGGTTGTTTTCAACCCAAGGACTAGATAAATATTGGACAGAACACATGTTGGGTTAATTTTACCCAGCAAATAGGATTGTATATTTAACCCAGCATACTGGGTTGATTCATTTTTACTGTAGTACTAGCTTTTCTTTTTTTTTACTTCATACATGAATTATTGTTTACAGATTAACTTACATCCTTTAAACTTTAGTTAAAAATACTCTCCACAACAACTGGTTTTGAGAGACAGCGTCACGCAGCCCAGATAGCAAAATTGTTGTGGCCCAGATCCGGCCCACACTTGACACTTTCATCTGGCCCACATACCGCGTGGAATGATGGCACTTGGGCGGTCCGCTCTTGTTTGCCAGATTTGGGCCACAATTAAGCCATAGCAATGGCGCATGTCAGCCGTAAACAAAACAAATGAAGCAGAACTGGCCCACATCTGGCCCAGACACCAAAATTGCTGTGGCCCAGATCTGGCCCACACTTGACACTTTCATCTGGCCCACATACCGCGTGGAATGATGGCACTTGGGCGGTCCGCTCCTGTTTGCCCGATTTGGGCCACAATTAAGCCATAGCAATGCCGCATGTCAGCCGTAAACAAAACAAATGAAGCAGAACTGGCCCACATCTGGCCCACAGTTTAAAGTTCAAAGGGTATGTGGGCCAGATGAAAGTGTCAACTGTGGGCCGGATCTGGGCCACAGCAATTTTGGTGTCTGGGCCAGTTCTGCTTCATTTGTTTTGTTTATGGCTGACATGCGGCATTGCTATGGCTTAATTGTGGCCCAAATCTGGCAAACAGGAGCGGACCGCCCAAGTGCCATCATTCCACGCGGTATGTGGGCCAGATGAAAGTGTCAGCCGTGGGCCAGATCTGGGCCACAGCAATTTTGGTGTCTGGGCCAGATGTGGGCCAGTTCTGCTTCATTTGTTTTGTTTACGGCTGACATGCGGCATTGCTATGTCTTAATTGTGGCCCAAATCTGGCAAACAGGAGCGGGCCGCCCAAGTGCCATCATTCCACGCGGTATGTGGGCCAGATGAAAGTGTCAAGTGTGGGCCAGATCTGGGCCACAGCAATTTTGGTGTCTGGGCCAGATGTGGGCCAGTTCTGCTTCATTTGTTTTGTTTATGGCTGACATGCGGCATTGCTATGTCTTAATTGTGGCCCAAATCTGGCAAACAGGAACGGACCGTTCAAGTGCCATCATTTCACGTGGTATGTGGGCCAGATGAAAATTATGGCACTTAAGGCATCCCCTCCTGTTTGCCAGATTTGGGCCACAATTAAGCCATAGCAATGCCACATGTAACCCAAACACAAACCAAATAAACCACACCTGGCCACAGTTAATTTTTATACAAACACTGGTCTTTCCCAACATTCCTCATGCAGCATGGAATGGTGGCACTTTTGCAATTCACTCCTGTTTGCCAGATCTGGTCCACAAGCAGGCCATTTGTTCAGCCACATGTTTGCCAAGAATTACATAAATAAACCATAACTGTGTGTTTTTGTGTGTGCATGCTGTGCCATATGACTGACACTAAGAGAAATATACACTAAAGAGAAATTTTAAAATGCCCCCTTCCTATGTTAAGAGAAGTTTAAACACATTTCTGAAAACATTTGCATTATTTATTAGTATTGTCAAAGAACAACCAAGCGCAAGTTTCCATTTTCAAAACTACAATTTAAGCAATCTAAAAAAAAAATAGTACTAATAAACAAACACAAAATATGTGGATATAAAGCATCTTAGAACTAAACAAAAAACAAAACATGTTTCCAGTTGGTCATCCAAAAAAAAAAAAAAAAAAAAAAGACAACGCAGAAGTAAACACACTAGAAAACATTGACAAATGGAGCCATCCAAAATTAAAGAATTTGACCTCCTTGACTGGGCCCATCTGCGTCATCATGGCAATCTTGCAAGCCTTTATTGGATACACAAAAAAACAACTGTTGACTCAGTAACAAAATGCTGATTTTACAATAGTGTTTTAACAGCAATAGCACATTAATATTGAATCGGGAAAAAATGGACTGGACCTACCAGTGCATTAAACAGTTTGGTAACTCTAAAGGGCTATTTATACTTCTGCATCGAACTCACGCCGTAGCTGCGTCGTAGGCTGTGTGTAGCGCGCGTACCCTTCAGCGTACCCTGACGTGCACCTCTCCAAAAATGTAACAACGCGTCAACTCTACGTGGACGCAAGCGCTGTGATTGGTCTGCCAGGACCGCTCCCTTGGGTTTCACATGCTCCCTCTACAAGTGTAATTGCGCGTCAACGCGGACAACGACGCAGAAGTATAAATGAAAACCAACGCGTAGTCTATAGCGTAGAGGCTCTGGCGTAGGTCCGACGCAGAAGTATAATGAGGCCTAAAGGCCTTAATTGTTAGCATTAATTAATGTATTAACTAGTATTAACTAACATGAACTGCATTATTTGTTAAGCTTTTTTAATGTTACAGTCATTCACTGTTTGTTCATGTTAGTTCACAGTGCATTAACTAATGTTAACAATTACAACTTTTGATTTGAATAATGCATTAGGGAGCATCACAATGAACATTAACTAAGATTAATAAATGCTGTAAAAGAATTATTCATGCCTCATGTCAACTAAAGTAGTTAAAGGGATAGTTCACCCAAAAATGAAAATTCTGTCAGTAATTACTCGCCCTCATGTTGTTCCAACCCCATAAGACTTTCGTTAATCTTCGGAACACAAATTAAGATATTTATGATGAAATCTGAGAGCTGGATCACTCCTCCATAGGCTTCTAAGGGATTGAAACTTGCCAGCCCAGAAAACGTATTAAAAACATCGTTAAAACAGTCCAAGCGACTACAGTGGCTCAACCATAAGTTTATCAAGCGACGAGAATACTTTTCGTGCGCAAAAAACAAACAAAAATAATGACTTTATTCCACTATTCATTGTCGGCTGCTTCTAATTCTAATTCATTTTTTAACGCTATTTAAAACACGCAGCGTATTCCTTCATTTGCATTTCCTTTCCCTGCTCTCCCTCCGTCTCACTCACTCACGCACCATCGCCTCTATGCACACCGCGTCTGTCTATGAGGCGCCGGACTGGACAAAAGCGAAGCGACACTGCGCGAGAGTGTGAGAGAGACAGAGTGGTACTTTTTAACTTATATAAACTAATATAATTTATTTTACTGGACAGTTTAAAGCTCATAACTATATTTTATTGTTACTTGAAGAACTTAGAGTGCAGTGTTATGTTGCATCATATTTGTGCTGAAAAGTTACCTCAATAAATGTAAGGTCATTCCTATTTTATGTGTGTACATTTTAATCATTAACATTAAAAGCACACTCTTTTTACGACTAAAATAACAGTAAAGGGTAAAAAAAACTGAATTCCCAAACATGAAAACGGAAAAAACGGAATTAGCAAAAATGAAAACTGATAAAACAGAATTTGGGAAAAAATAAAACGGATTTTCTAGGGCCCTAATCAAGTATTCAGACAGACCATGGTATTATCAGGGCTGCCAACTCTCACGCATTCACCGTGAGACTCACGCAATTGAGCCAATTCTCACGCTCTCACGCCACACCCCCGATTTCTCACGCTGAAGTGTCAACCCAGTCGGTCAAATGCCTGAAAGATAAGTTTATCTATAGATCTACCAGTTGAGCCATTCGTGATCGACTAGTTTTACCGCAAATTAGTTAAAATATCCTGTAATCTATAGCGAGCGAGCGTGCATGCGAGACAGATGTGTTGAGCTCCTAACGGCGCGCTCCTAATCGCGCACGCGCACACGACGGCAGAGAGGTGATTAAGCGAGCTTGCGTGTCTTTCGCAACACAACCCAGTGGACAGTTACACTGTATTGAGACAGTTGAGAAATAATAATATTTTTACAGTTTTCAACAATAATTGGTATTGTTGAACCCTTGCTCTTATTATATTTCTGATTTCTCAGTTTTGTCATTATTTTAGCAAATAATTTATTTTATATGTTTTGAGACAGTTTGTTTGAAGAAGTTTTAAAGAGTTAGTAAAAGAGTAAAGTAAAAGTTAAAACTTTTTTATTTAAGTAGGCATCTATTTTTTATTAAGTAGGCCTATTTATTTTGTATTAATACATAACCTTACTGTATTCATTCATAATGTATCATTATTGCGTGACATTTGTGTCAATAATCGTCAAGCACAGGGGACTTCGCGTAGTGGGAGGGGGCCCCCAAATCAAATCTGCTTAGGGTCCCCAAAAGGCTCGGACCGGCTCTGGAGACCAGACAGACAGTGTGAGTTTTTTGTGACAATTGTGAGGGAAATACACAATTTATTCCCATAAACTGTGTAGTCAGCCGTTCTCCCTCCCATCTGCACCGTGTGAATTGTGAACGCAGGCAGGTCAGTGAGTTACAGGGCGCTCCTTGTCTCCATCCAGTTTAGGCTAGTAACTAATAGGCCTGTTATATAGAATTAAGTTAGCAATAGCAGAGTTGTTTGTTTTGCAGCACTGAGCAGTTATTTTACATAACTTTATCATAAAAACAGTACAAAAGCATTTCCAGATGACAAATATCTGGACATGCCTAGTAGTTAATGTTAATTATTGTTTTCTAAGAACAGAATGTCAATTAAAATGTTAAATGTAATGTAAATCTCCCAAGAAATTCTGTACAGATACCAAATACTTTGACAATAAATACTTAATACACTTCTGCTAATGCAAGGATTTTGTGTTTGTATTTTTCCCCACACCAAGCCACGCCCCTCAATAAGCCCCTCCCCCATAACCCAAGCCCCGCCCCCCAAAATCTCACTCTAAGCTGAACTCAAAAGTTGGCAGCCCTGAATTATACACATATAGCAAAAACACAATGTAACTGACTTACAGGTGTCTTGGGACCTCCTCTGTTTCTCCCTTTCTCTTCTCCCCCCACCTCGGTCACTTGACAGATGAAGCCATTTTTTAATAAATGTTTCAATTTCTTGATCGGTGGCCGCAGCTGTCAGTCTATTGTTTCTGACAGTTCCTAAAAATATATAACATTGTAAATGCAAGGATGGATAAGACAACTTTTAAAATCTTAGGACACAATTAGCAGGAAGACAAGCATTAGCCAAGTGCATACTTTGCCAGTGCCACTGTAAAGAACATTTTGGCCACGGACAAGGACACTCTTTGTTTCCGGATGCCCAAAAGTTACAAGTTTAACCTTTTTTTTAGCAAACCAGGGTGACTAGGAACATGTAATTGTATAGCTATGATTTCTTGTTTCAGAGGAGTTTAAATATGAGGAAACACAAAGGCCAAATTCCCTTAATCATCCATCACAATGAGTAAAACCAAAGAATATAGTTCTGATGTGCAGCAAAAGATTGTTGAGCATCACAAAATAGAAACTGTCTGTAAGAAAATAGCTAAATTATTTGAAAATAATTCAGAAGTTTCAATCAATTAAAGATGTTACAAAAATTCTGCCAGGAAGAGGACGTGTCTATATTGTCTTAAATTAAGACAATATAGACACGGTGAGGAGGAAAGTTTGATCGGCCAAAAGACTCTCCAAGGATTAGTTGAGTCTTGGGGGTCAGAATGAAAGCATCAAGTATATCAAACAACCCCTACATTAAATTGAAACTGCTGCGTCTGTGTAGATGAGAGAAGGAAAGTGCACGCACGTTGTGGTAGGGATGGGTATTGTTAAAGGGATACTCCACTTTTTTTGGAAATAGGCTCATTTTACAACTCCCCCAGAGTTAAACTGTTGAGTTTGACCGTTTTTGAATCCATTCAGCCGATCTCCGGTTCTGGCGGTACCACTTTTAGCATAGCTTAGCATACATCATTGAAGTGGACAAGACCATTAGCATTTCTAAAGAAAAACTTCACTGCCGTACCATGAGAGCAGCAGGCGTAATGATATGACGCAGCGCCTGAAAATAGTTCCGTTGTGTTGACGGAAGGTGGCCTATTTTCAGGCGCTGCGTCATATCATTACGCCTGCTGCACTCATGGTACGGCAGTGAAGTTTCTTGATTACTACGCAGGAATGAGAGTATAGTTCCTAGCCATATCAGCCTAGAAAATCGCAACTTTACATTTTCCGTCGGTCTTAGTGCACGATGTAACTACAGAAGAGTCAAGTTTTAAATAGGAAAAATATCGAAACTCTTTGGTCTTTTTTTTTTTTTTTAGAAATGCTAATGGTCTTGTCCACTTCAATGATGTATGCTAAGCTATGCTAAAAGTGGTACCGCCAGAACCGGAGATCGGCTGAATGGATTCAAAAACGATAAAACAGAGCAGTTTAACTCTGGGGGAGTTGTAAAATGAGCCTATTTCCAAAAAAAGTGGAGTATCCCTTTAAGGTTTTAACGGTATTACCACTCTTACCGATACTGCTTATCGATTCGGTACTTTAACAGTATTTTAATCTGTTCTTTTTGTTATCTATCTATAAATTACAGAAACGTCTGTCTGTCTGTCTGTTAACCGCATATCTCTCGAAACCGTTAGTCCGATGGATTTCAAACTTGACAGGTGTCTTGATCACACAACCACTAAACAGCGCTGTGAGATCTAGTGAGAAGCGCTTGAATTCAGCGAAGAACACAAATGTTTCAGTGATTTAAACCAGTTTAAAGGCAGATGAAACAGCGCTGACAAACAGGAGAAACACTGTGCGCAAGGATACAGTCAGAAGGCTTTTCCGTCTACAAATTCTCATCATTTACCACGGATTTACTGTAACGTTAGCCTACTAAAATTAAAGGGATAGTTCACTTTGAAATAAATTTTTGGTATGTTTTAGCTTACCTCAAGGGCATCCAAGATGTAGGTGTCTTTGTTTCCGCAGTAGTTTCAATTTTGATATTTTTAGGTCAAACCGTTCTTGTCTGTCAGTCATATAATGCAGGTCTATGGTCTCCACCTCAAAGAGCAGCACAGAGAAGTCCAAATTAAACATGATTTAATGACTCGTAAATGTTAGTACACATTGATGGCCTAAGACAGTTTGTGTGAGAAAACGAACAGTATTTATATCGTTTTTACCTCTTGTAACCACAGCCACGTCCAAGTGAACTTCGGTCTGCGCAAGCGCCGGAAGTGATCTCTCGCGCGTGTACGTCACTCATTGTTTACACAGAGATTTCGGAAGTGTTACCTTTCACTGTGAAGATCTAAACATATTTAGATACAGGAAATCGCAATGGAAGACGATTTCGATATATATCAACAGACAACGTTGAATTTTTTCCGCAACCACGCGAGAGATCACAACCGACGCTTTTCGGCGCTTGCGCAGACCGAAGCGCCCGTGCCCTCAGATCACTTGAGTTGGCTGTGGTTACAAGAGGTTTACATGGTTAACTATGGTTGTTAACCTCATCATTCAAAGATTTCATAAACTGGGTGACTCTTTTAACAGCCCTTTTCCTTAAATTGCTGCAAATGTTATTCCACTTTTCTCTCTCCATGACACAGTAATTACACCTACAATTTCACAAAGTGCAGTCAAGAACAAAGAAAAAAATATATAATTTTTTTACATTGATACTTTTTTATTTTGTACCACACGCAATGTATCAGCAGCTTACCTTAATGGTGACAGTGAATTCTAAACTGTTGGCGATTTTATTCCCACCAGCAGTTTTCTGTAGCAAATCACATTGACATGTGTTATTAAGGTGAAAAACATCCTGACTCAAAACAGTAAATGAGAAAAAAAAACAACAACAACAAAGCAGGCAAACTAATTTTAAAATGACTATACTAAAAATGTGAAATACATAGAGTAATAATACCTGAACCAACTTGCTCAATAATATCTATTAGGCTATTGTTACTTTGTAATCATCTCATAAAAGCTTTTATTGTAAGATAAAGCATGTAATTTGTGCATTATTGCTAGTTAACGAAAAATGCTGTCACAGAGTAATAAAACTAGTGCAGTTACTGCAGTATCACTGTATGCCCAATGTAAACATGCATGAAATATTACACCATAGGCAATTATACATTTTTCATTGTTGTGCCAAAATAAGACAAGTGTTAAATACTTTCACCGTGCAGAACTGACTGAAGGTTGGCAAGATCGAGCAACATGAGCAAATCTAAATGTATTGGCGCGCCCGTTCAATCGATAAGTTACTTTCATTTCGCATTCGACAACCATAATAGATCTAGCTTAGAGGTAAAACAGCCAAAATAATGTTACTTCGAAATTAGAAGTTATTCCATTAACTATGGAGCTAATAATATGACAAAATGATTTGAATTTGAATTGTGTAAATTTGAATTATTTGCAAGTGTAATCTAACAAAACTAAATTTTAAATAGTTCTGAATTTGAATTTTTTTGGAACGAATATTGAACATCTGAAATTTACCAAACTGAAAGGTTTTATGGCTGAATTTTATAGACATGTATTTTCAAACAGCTAGTTTTTGTGTTCTGAATTCAAATACTGCAAAATTTCAGTTTAAAAAAATACGGATTCAAGTTTTCAAGATGAAGAAATTCGGAACGTCAAATTCAGTTTTCTAAAATTCAATGTCAAAAATTCAATGTCAAAAATTCAGGTCTTACAGAAAGTAGGTCACAGGGAAGAGTAGATGATCTCGGAAAAGTCGAACAGAGCATTTTGGCCAATTAGGGACTGCAGAAGTTTTCCAGCGCGAACGTGGTGGTTCAAGAGGTTGCCGCTCTCTGACTCTGATCATGAATCGCCCGGAGGTAAGTTAAACATGAATGATTTTGTGTTAGGTTAGCGTTCTCAGCATGTGATACATTTGTCTAAGCGGTCTCTGGTGTTTGTTTTAAAGTATATTTTGTGTAAAATTGATTAGAACGCCACCGTGTCTACTACACAGACAGGACGCGAGCGGCGCAACAGTGCTTGAAGCGACTGTTGTAAAGAGCTGGGACTAGGTCAGAAATAGGATGGGTAATCGTGTGCTGTTGGGGATTTCACTGGTCGCGTCGCACCGCTCGCGTCCGGTCTAGATTGCGTCGTACATGTAAGCATAAGGTACGAGAGGGTGTGCTATGGTGCTGTATCGTGAATACGACGCGAACCAGAGTGCTTGCAAGTGCAACCCCTTCAGACGTGACTTATTCACAAGACAGCACTAGCCTTGAGTACCGTGTATTGCTTTTCTAAAGCGATTGCCACTCAATAATCATAATAAAGCAAAACAAAAATGTATTAGTTTCATTAAGTAAAATCACCAAAAGCCTTCAACCTTCCGCTGGAAAAAAAATAGTCCCTGGCCGTGAGCAGCAGCATAAGTTAAAATATTTCGCCTGTAATGTTAGATGGCGGCAAAGACAGCCTTTATTACTGAGTGAGTCATCAGTCAGTAGAGAAGACTTTAATATTGAAAGGACAATTGCATTATGTAGGCATTATGTATAAAACCGGGTCATCTCAGTTTGGTTGAAGGCTTTTGGTGATTTTACTTAATGAAAGTTGCACTAATACATTTTTGTTTTGCTCTCGCCGCTCGCGTCCTGTCTGTGTAGTAGACACGGTGGTGTTCTAATCAATTTTACACAAATTTTACACAAAATATACTTTAAAACAAACACCAGAGACCGCTTAGACAAATGTATCACATGCTGAGAACGCTAACCTAACATATAAACACAAAATCATTCATGTTTAACTTACCTCCGGGCGATTCATGATCAGAGTCAGAGAGCGGCAACCTCTTGAACCACCACGTTTGCGCTGGAAAACTTCTGCAGTCCCTAATTGGCCAAAATGCTCTGTTCGACTTTTCCGAGATCATCTACTCTTCCCTGTGACCTACTTTCTGTAAGACCTGAATTTTTGACATTGAATTTTTGACACCGAATTTTAGAAAACTGAATTTTACGTTCCGAATTTCTTCATCTTGAAAACTTGAATCCGTATTTTTTTAAACTGAATATTTGCAGTATTTGAATTCAGAACACAAAAACTAGCTGTTTGAAAATACATGTCTATAAAATTCAGCCATAAAACCTTTCAGTTTGGTAAATTTCAGATGTTCAATATTCGTTCCAAAAAATTTCAAATTCAGAACTATTTAAAATTTAGTTTTGTTAGATTACACTTGCAAATAATTCAAATTTACACAATTCAAATTCAAATCATTTTGTCATATTATTAGCTCCATAATTAACTCACACAACATGGATATAACGAAGCAATCGCTAAGAAAATATAAATGTATCGATATCTTACCTTGATTGTTTGCAGTATTCGTCTTCCCTCCAACTGACAATCCTCTGACCTTTTCGCGCTTTACTGCTACGTTTAAATTTAAAGGGCCGAATCGTCAGTTAGATTTTTTTTTCAAAGACAACTTCAAATGCAGTAAATATTTTGTTATAAACAAAATAGAGATATTATCTCTAATAAAGAAGTAAGCTGAAGCAAAAAAAAAAAAAAAATCGTATTTCATCAATTATAATGTCAATTATTTTTTATCTTTAAGAAAGATCATTTATAGCCTAAAAATGACAGTTGTATAAATGTAAATTATATTAAGCCAGAAATGTAATAAAATTAAATCTTTATTTATTTATTTAAAATATGTTTATTTCATTTTAAAATATTACAATATTTTTTTATATATTTTCAATATTGAAAATATTAGAATTTTTCCATTTGATTATATTTTAAATACTTGAATATTTCAAAGGGGGTTTCAAATCTTTCCCTTTGTGGGGTCACAGGAACAGTGAATCACAACCTTTTTGACCTAGTCAATTCTCCACAACAAATCCAGTACATTTGTTATAAAAATAGCCAAATAATAAGAAATATCTTGATTGACTAATTTGTCATAAATTTAACTCATCTTGAGGCCACATATGAAGTTTGTCCGGGTCTGCTTTAGAAGTTAGGCCTATGACACTGCTAGCAAGATGGTTTCACCAAACATGTTCCTGGCTCAACATCTTTATTGATCCTGGAACAGCATTCATATCGACAAATTAGAATTGAAGTTTGAAGTTATGCCAAGTTTAGGCTTTCAACCATGCTTCTGGATCAGTGTTATTATAGTGTCCCTCTGATTGTAGGGTTAGGGTTAGGGTTAGGGTTAGGACTATTTTTATGGACAGGAATGATGTTCCAAGATCAACAAAAATATATTGATACAGGGACATGTACTTGGCAAAATCATTGTGCCCCAAGCTTTGTACAAATAGCAACTAAGTATCTTCTTGTACATCCCAAAACCATAACAAAACTCTTCATAAGTTTGAACTTAAACACTTGAACTTTTCTAGACACTCTACCTACAAAACATATGTGAGCAATAGCATATTATGTCAGATGTAAGTACATGTAGCCTCACATCCAGCCTAAGGCCATGTGTCCATCAAAGCGTTTTTAGCCAGCTGAAAATGCTATGGCAATCTGAAAAGGCCTAGCTGTGAGCGATTGAAAGTGTTTTGGCAGTGCAGCGTTTTTGTTGTTGTTGTTGTTTTTTTGTTGAGACGCTTTAAGAATATCCGTGGCACAGTTTACTTGTAACTGATTTCGCTGATAATTTGTATAATACTTATAATGTTTGTATAGACACGTATGTTCGGAGACCAGTAATATAATTTTTCCATCTACTCTGCTATTTGATGTTGTACAGAAAGAATGTTGTGACAGTTGGTCTGTGTGGTATTTTTCCCGCCCCTCCTCCATTGTGATTGGACGGTCTGGTAGAAAGTGACAGTGATGAGCATTTTAACCAAAGTTGAACATTCTTTAACTCAATAGCCGATCTGTAAAAAATGCTGAGTGTTCAGCGCTTTATAGACGGTTTCAACGGCAACAACATAAACAACATAAACAAACTTTTGTGGCCCAAACTTAACTTCCGGTAGAGTCAATAACAACAGAGTTCATCTGTAGAAACCATAGACTTTTTGTGAGAAAAAAGTCAGAATTGTGAGATAAAAAGTCTCAATTCTGTCTTTTTTTCTCGCAATTGCGACTTTATTTCTCAGAATTGCAACTTTATTTCTCACAATTCTGACTTCTTATCTCGCAATTATGAGATAAAAAGTTTCAATTATTATTATTTTTTTATTCTTCATGGCCGGAAACAAGCTTCCATAATGATCTGTTGCTTATCATGAGTTTGTTACCTGTAACGAAGTGAGTGCTACAGATCCTTGAATTCTTGCCTGGCTGCCAAGCCTCTCATCGCACAGCGGTGATCCACGCTCGCCGTCTCCCTTCGTTTTTAGGAAACCGAATTTTTTTATTTTTGATAAGGTATTTGTCCCAGAGCCTCAGGTTGCATCCCACAACACAACAACCTGAGCCCAACTTCAGTCTGCTCATCACCTTAATTTTCACTGCGTTTGTAGTCGGCGCCATATTACCAGAGAATGATATTATGATATTATGATATTACCGGTTAACAAACACAGACCGGAAGTTAACTTCGGGCCAGCGCTTAACCCGGGCAACGCGCGTGCGTTCGATGAAACCGTCTATAGCCAGATTAAAAAAATAAAAATAAAAAAGCTCAGCACCTCGTTACACTCATGGCGTTTTAAAAACGCGGCCCTCTCATTGAAAACAATTGAAGAAACACACCAGTCGCTTGAAAAAAAACAACGTATTGGTGTACACGAGACACAGCCTAAAAGTGTCTGCTGCATCTATACCAAAAATATTGTTAAATGTTGTTAAAAAAAATTCAAGGCAGTTTCAAAGTCTGTCCTTTTTAAGCTAAATTAGCCATTGTCAGAAGTGTTGCATCTAAGCCAGAAATGGACTTGTCACGTAGGTTTACATTTTTTGGGGGCATATTTCGAATGTGGCCAAGTTAGACTTACACCCTGATTAGCCAATGCTGACTGTGCTGTATATTTTCTAAATGTGGTCCAAATTGTTATGAATTATATGGGCCATATTTGCCATGTCATATGGGTGGCATTTTCGGCTCACACCCAGATGAGGCAGTGCCACTGTACCATATCTTTGCCAAAACTGGCCCAAATACATTTTAAGATAACTGGGCCTCATTTGCAGCATTATATGTGGGCCACTTTTTGCTCACATCCAGATGAGCCAGTGCCACTGTGCCATATATTTGCCAAAACTGGCCCAGATATGTTTTAAGATAACTGGGCCACAAATGCAACATTATATGTGGGCCACTTTTGGCTCACATTCAGATGAGCCAGTGCTTGATGAGCCATATCTTTACCAAACGTGGCCCAGATGTGTTATAAGATAACTGGGCCACATTTTCAACATTATATGTGGGCCACTTTTGGCTTACATCCAGATGAGCCAGTGGTCACTCAACAATGAATTTGCCAAACCTGGCCCAGATGTGTTATAAGATAACTGGGCCACATTTGCAACATTATTTGTGGGCCACTTTTGGCTCACATACAGATGAGCCAGCCCTCAATGAGCCATATCTTTGCCAAACATGGCTCAGATGTGTTATAAGATAACTGGGCCACATTTGCAACATTATATGTGGGCCACTTTTGGCTCACATCCAGATGAGCCAGTGGTCACTGAGTCATATATTTGCCAAACCTGGCCAAGATGTGTTATAAGATAACTGGGCCACATTTGCAACATTATATGTGGGCCGCTTTTGGCTCACTTCGAGGTGAGCCAGTGCCACTGTGCCATATCTTTGCCAAAACTGGCCCAGATTTGTTTTAGGATAACTGGGCCACATTTTCAGGATTATATGTGGGCCACTTTTGGCTCACATCCAGATGAGCCAGTGCCACTGAGCCATATCTTTGCCAAACCTGGCCCAGATGTGTTATAAGATAATTGGGCCACATTTGCCACAATATATGTGGGCCACTTTTGGCTTACATCCAGATGAGCCAGTGGTCACTCAGCCATATCTTTGCCAACCTGGCCCAGATGTGTTATAAGATAATTGGGCCACATTTGCCACATTATATGTGGGCCACTGTTGGCTTACATCCAGATGAGCCAGTGGTCACTCAGCCATATATTTGCCAAACCTGGCCCAGATTTGTTTTAAGATAACTGGGCCACATTTGCAACATTATATGTGGGCCACTTTTGGCTCACATCCAGATGAGCCAGTGCTCGATGAGCCATATCTTTACCAAACGTGGCCCAGATGTGTTATAAGATAACTGGGCCACATTTTCAACATTATATGTGGGCCACTTTTGGCTCACATCCAGATGTGCCAGTTCTCGATGAGCCATATATTTGCCAAACCTGGCCCAGATGTGTTATAAGATAACTGGGCCACATTTGCAACATTATATGTGGGCCACTTTTGGCTCACTTCCAGATTAGCCAGTGGTCACTGAGCCATATATTTGCCAAACCTGGCCCAGATTTGTTTTAAGATAATTGGGCCACATTTGCAACATTTTATGTGGGCCACTTTTGGCTCACATCCAGATGAGCCAGTGCTCGATGAGCCATATATTTGCCAAACCTGGCCCAGATGTGTTATAAGATAACTGGGCCACATTTGCAACATTATATGTGGGCCACTTTTGGCTCACTTCCAGATTAGCCAGTGGTCACTGAGCCATATATTTGCCAAACCTGGCCAAGAAGTGTTATAAGATAACTGGGCCACATTTGCAACATTATATGTGGGCCGCTTTTGGCTCACTTCGAGGTGAGCCAGTGCCACTGTGCCATATCTTTGCCAAAACTGGCCCAGATTTGTTTTAGGATAACTGGGCCACATTTTCAGGATTATATGTGGGCCACTTTTGGCTCACATCCAGATGAGCCAGTGCCACTGAGCCATATCTTTGCCAAACCTGGCCCAGATGTGTTATAAGATAATTGGGCCACATTTGCCACAATATGTGTGGGCCACTTTTGGCTTACATCCAGATGAGCCAGTGGTCACTCAGCCATATCTTTGCCAAACCTGGCCCAGATGTGTTATAAGATAATTGGGCCACATTTGCCACATTATATGTGGGCCACTGTTGGCTTACATCCAGATGAGCCAGTGGTCACTCAGCCATATATTTGCCAAACCTGGCCCAGATTTGTTTTAAGATAACTGGGCCACATTTGCAACATTATATGTGGGCCACTTTTGGCTCACATCCAGATGAGCCAGTGCTCGATGAGCCATATCTTTACCAAACGTGGCCCAGATGTGTTATAAGATAACTGGGCCACATTTTCAACATTATATGTGGGCCACTTTTGGCTCACATCCAGATGAGCCAGTGCTCGATGAGCCATATATTTGCCAAACCTGGCCCAGATGTGTTATAAGATAACTGGGCCACATTTGCAACATTATATGTGGGCCACTTTTGGCTCACTTCCAGATTAGCCAGTGGTCACTGAGCCATATATTTGCCAAACCTGGCTCAGATTTGTTTTAAGATAATTGGGCCACATTTTCAGGATTATTTGTGGGCCACTTTTTGCTCACATCCAGATGAGCCAGTGGTCACTGAGTCATATCTTTGCCAAACCTGGCCCAGATGTGTTATAAGATAATTGGGCCACATTTGCAACATTATATGTGGGCCACTTTTGGCTCACGTCCAGATGAGCCAGTGCTCGATGAGCCATATCTTTACCAAACGTGGCCCAGATGTGTTATAAGATAACTGGGCCACATTTTCAACATTATATGTGGGCCACTTTTGGCTCACATCGAGGTGAGCCAGTGGTCACTGAGCCATATATTTGCCAAACCTGGCCTAGATGTGTTATAAGATAACTGGGCCACATTTTCAGGATTATATGTGGGCCACTTTTGGCTCACATCCAGATGAGCCAGTGCAACTGTGCCATATCTTTGCCAAAACTGGCCCAGATATGTTTTAAAATAACTGGGCCACATTTGCAACATTATATGTGGGCCTCTTTTGGCTCACATCTAGATGAGCCAGTGCCACTGAGCCATATCTTTGCCAAACCTGGCCCAGATATGTTTTAAGATAACTGGGCCACATTTGCTGAAACATATGTGGGCCATATTTGGTTTACATCCAGATTAGTCATTGTCAATTGTGCCACGTTTTTGCCATAGGTGGCCCACATTTGGTTTGTCATATTTGGGCCATATTTATTATCTATCAAATGGGCCACTTTAGGCTAAGATTCAGATTACACATGGCCATGAGTGCCGCATCTTTGCCTAAAATGGCCCACATGTGATTTACATTTTTTGGGCCATATTTGCCATTTTACATGTGGGCCACTTCAGGCTCAGACACATTTGGTCCGGGCCATAAGAAGGCCACCAGTGCCGCATCAATGCCTGAAGTGGCCCACATCCGTCTGCTATCTGGGAGGTCAGTGAAAAGCCTGAAGATACTTTGCTTTGTTACCAAACAAGCACTTAAAGTGCTTTTTCTTCATTCGGTTCCAAGGTAACATCTCACAATAACGATGTATAGATACAAACAATTTACACAATCCTGTATTTTACCGAAGACATGAATCTATTTGATGGAGCTGCAGTGCTCTCTCCTGAAGAGGTCGCAAAAAGCCCGCGATAAATAACAACCCCTGGGTTGTTATATCTGACCCAGGATCTGAGTAACACAAAAACTACCCAAACAGTGGGTTGTTATATCTGACCCAGGATCTGGGTTACACAAAAACTACCCAAACACTGGGTTACTACGTCTGACCCAGGATCTGGGTTACACAAACACTACTCAAACACTGGGTTGTTATATCTGACCCAGGATCTGGGTTACACAAAAACTACTCAAACATTGGGTTGTTACGGCTGACCCAGGATCTGGATAACACAAAATCTAGCCAAACACTCGGTTGTTGCGTTACGTATGACCCATGATCTGGGTAACACATAAACTACCCAAACACTTGGTTGTTATATCTGACCCAGGATCTGGGTTACACAAAAACTACCCAAACACTGGGTTGTTACGTCTTATCCAGGATCTGGGTTACACAAAAACTACCCAAACATTGGGTTGTTACGTCTGACCCAGGATCTGGGTAACACAAAATCTACCCAAACACTGGGTTGTTACAGTACGTCTAACCTAGGATCTGAGTAACACAAAATCTAGCCAAACACTGGGTTGTTACAGTACGTCTGACCCAGGATCTGAGTTACACAAGAACTACTATAACTAACACTGGGTTCTTATATCTGACCCAGGATTTGGGTTACACAAAAACTACCCAAACACTGGGTTGTTACGACTGTCCCAGGATCTGGGTAACACAAAATCTAGCCAAACACTGGGTTGTTATAGTAAGTCTGAGCCAGGATCTGGGTTACACAAAAATTACCCAAACATTGGGTTGTTACGTCTGACCCAGGATCTTGGTAACACAAAATCTACCCAAACACTGGGTTGTTACAGTACGTCTATCCCAGGATCTCAGTAACACAAAATCTAGCCAAACACTGGGTTGTTACAGTACGTCTGACCCAGGATCTGAGTTACACAAAAATTACCCAAACACTGGGTTGTTACAACTGTCCCAGGATCTGGGTAACACAAAATCTAGCCAAACATTGGGTTGTTACGTCTGACCCAGGATCTGGGTTGCACAAAAACTACTCAAACACTGGGTTGTCACGCCTGACCCAGGATCTGGGTTACACAAAAACTACCCAAACACTGGCTTGTTACATCTGACCCAGGATCTGGGTTACACAAAAACTACCCAAACACTGGGTTGTTACGTCTGACCCAGGATCTGACTTACACAAACACTACCCAAACACTGGGTTGTTATGTCTGACCCAGGATCTGGGTAATACAAAAAAAACACCTAAACGATGGGTTGTTTGACTAGTGTCTGACCCAGGATCTCAGTAACACAAAATCTAGCCAAACACTAGGTTGTTACAGTACGTAAAAACCCAGTACGTAACAACGTAAGGTGTTACAAAAAAAAACACCTAAACACTGGGTTGTTACAGTACGTCTAACCCAGAATCTCAGTAACACAAAATCTAGCCAAACACTGGGTTGTTACAGTACGTCTGACCCAGGATCTGAGTTACACAAGAACTACTCAAACACTGGGTTGTTACAACTGTCCCAGGATCTGGGTAACACAAAATCTACCCAAACATTGGGTTGTTAAGTCTGACCCAGGATCTGGGTTACACAAAAACTACTCAAACACTGGGTTGTTACGCCTGACCTAGGATCTTGGTTACACAAAAACTACCCAAACACTGGGTTGTTACATCTGACCCAGGATCTGGGTTACACAAAAACTACCCAAACACTGGGTTGTTACGTCTGACCCAGGATCTGACTTACACAAACACTACCCAAACACTGGGTTGTTACGTCTGACCCAGGATCTGGGTAATACAAAAAAACACCTAAACGATGGGTTGTTTGACTAGTGTCTGACCCAGGATCTGGGTAACACAAAAACTACCCAAATACTGGGTTGTTACATCTGACCAAGGATCTGGGTTACCAAAAAACTACCCAAGCACTGGGTTGTTACGTCTGACCCAGGATCTGGGTAAAACAAAAAACACTTAAACACTGGGTAGTTACGTCTGACCCAGAATCTGGGTTACACAAAAACTACCTAAACCGTGGGTTGTTATAACTGACCCAGGATATGGGTAACACAAAAACTACCCAAACACTGGGTTGTTACAGTACGTCTGACCCAGGATCTGGGTAACACAAAAACTACCCAAACACTTGGTTGTTATTTCTGACCCAGGATTTGGGTTACACAAAAACTACCCAAACACTGGGTTGTTACAACTGTCCCAGGATCTGGGTAACACAAAATCTACCCAAACATTGGGTTGTTAAGTCTGACCCAGGATCTGGGTTACACAAAAACTACTCAAACACTGGGTTGTTACGCCTGACCCAGGATCTGGGTTACACAAAAACTACCCAAACACTGGGTTGTTACATCTGACCCAGGATCTGGGTTACACAAAAACTACCCAAACACTGGGCTGTTACGTCTGACCCAGGATCTGACTTACACAAACACTACCCAAACACTGGGCTGTTACGTCTGACCCAGGATCTGACTTACACAAACACTACCCAAACACTGGGTTCTTACGTATGACCCAGGATCTGGGTGATACAAAAAAACACCTAAACGATGGGTTGTTTGACTAGTGTCTGACCCAGGATCTGGGTAACACAAAAACTACCCAAATACTGGGTTGTTACATCTGACCAAGGATCTGGGTTACCAAAAAACTACCCAAGCACTGGGTTGTTACGTCTGACCCAGGATCTGGGTTACCCAAAAACTACCAAATCACTGGGTTGTTACATCTGACCCAGGATCTGGGTTACACAAAAACTACCCAAACACTGGGTTGTTACGTCTGACCCAGGATCTGGGTTACACAAAAACTACCCAAACAGTGGGTGTTTATATCTGATCAATCTCTTCCATCTCAGATGGGGGTGGACCAGTACTACTTTATTTGATTTTGTATTCTAAACTGTTTTGAATTATTCTTATTTGTTTTGATTACTTTAATTTATTCTATGTAAAGCACTTTGAATTGCCATTGTGTATGAAATGTGCTATATAAATAAACTTGCCTTGCCTTGCCTTGCCTTGCCTTATATCTGACCCAGGATCTGGGTAACACAAAAAAAAACACCTAAAAACTGGGTTGTTACGTCTGACCCAGGATCTGGGTAACACAAAAAGTACCCAAACACTGGGTTGTTTCATTTCGTCTGACCCAGGATCTGGGTAACACAAAATCTAGCCAAACACTGGGTTGTTACAGTACGTCTGACCCAGGATCTGGGTTACACAAAAACTACCCAAACACTTGGTTGTTATTTCTGACCCAGGATCTGGGTTACACAAAAACTACCCAAAAACTGGGTTGTTATATCTGACCCAGGATCTGGGTTATACAAAAACTACCCAAACATTGGGTTGTTATATCTGATCAATCTCTTCCATCTCAGATGGGGGTGGACCAGTACTACTTTATTTGATTTTTTATTCTAAACTGTTTTAATTATTCTTATTTGTTTTGATTACTTTAATTTCTTCTATGTAAAGCACTTTGAATTGCCATTGTGTATGAAATGTGCTATATAAATAAACTTGCCTTGCCTTGCCTTCCCTTGCCTTATATCTGACCCAGGATCTGGGTAACACAAAAAAAAAACACCTAATAACTGGGTTGTTACGTGTGACAAAGGATCTGGGTTACACAAAAACTACCCAAACACTGGGTTGTTACGTCTGACCCAGGATCTGGGTTACACAAAAACTACCCAAACACTGGGTTGTTAAATCTGACCCAGGATCTGGGTTACACAAAAACTACCCAAACAATGGGTTGTTATGTCTGACCCAGGATCTGGGTTACACAAAAACTACCCAAACACTGGGTTGTTATGTCTGACCCAGGATCTGGGTTACACAAAAACTACCCAAACAATGGGTTGTTATGTCTGACCCAGGATCTGGGTTACACAAAAACTACCCAAACACTGGGTTGTTACAGTCCGTGTGACCCAGGATCTGGGTTACACAAAAACTACCCAAACACTGGGTTGTTACGTCTGACCCAGGATCTGGGTTACACAAAAACTACCCAAACACTGGGTTGTTAAATCTGACCCAGGATCTGGGTTACACAAAAACTACCCAAACACTGGGTTGTTATGTCTGACCCAGGATCTGGGTTACACAAAAACTACCCAAACATTGGGTTGTTATATCTGACCCAGGATCTGGGTAACACAAAAACTACCCAAACATTGGGTTTTTATATCTGACCCAGGATCTGGGTAACACAAAAACTAGCCAAACGCTGGGTTGTTATATCTGACCCAGTATATGGGTAACTCACAAACTAGTCTAACACTGAAAAAATAACCCAAACAAATTGACCCAAAAGGCTCAACCCAGGATTTGGGTAGAAAAAAATAACCCAATATTTTTTAGAGTGAACCCAGTTTCCTCTGCATCATCAAGATGGATTGACATGTTCAAACAAATTGTGGCTTGATCTGTTCACACAAACACTTACAAATGTAGCCTTGATTGCCCTTCTGACTGATAAATCATATATATTTAATTATATATAAGAGGCGTACTGTGGTAACTAATGTGCTCACTCACAGAATCAGACACTGTTGCTTTTATATTACACATTTCCGTTATGAATTATGCTACTGTTGGTTTGTTGCCTTATATCTGACCCAGGATCTGGGTAACACAAAAAAAAACACCTAATAACTGGGTTGTTACGTGTGACAAAGGATCTGGGTTACACAAAAACTACCCAAACACTGGGTTGTTAAATCTGACCCAGGATCTGGGTTACACAAAAACTACCCAAACAATGGGTTGTTATGTCTGACCCAGGATCTGGGTTACACAAAAACTACCCAAACACTGGGTTGTTATGTCTGACCCAGGATCTGGGTTACACAAAAACTACCCAAACAATGGGTTGTTATGTCTGACCCAGGATCTGGGTTACACAAAAACTACCCAAACACTGGGTTGTTACAGTCCGTGTGACCCAGGATCTGGGTTACACAAAAACTACCCAAACACTGGGTTGTTACGTCTGACCCAGGATCTGGGTTACACAAAAACTACCCAAACACTGGGTTGTTATGTCTGACCCAGGATCTGGGTTACACAAAAACTACCCAAACATTGGGTTGTTATATCTGACCCAGGATCTGGGTAACACAAAAACTACCCAAACATTGGGTTTTTATATCTGACCCAGGATCTGGGTAACACAAAAACTAGCCAAACGCTGGGTTGTTATATCTGACCCAGTATATGGGTAACTCACAAACTAGTCTAACACTGAAAAAATAACCCAAACAAATTGACCCAAAAGGCTCAACCCAGGATTTGGGTAGAAAAAAATAACCCAATATTTTTTAGAGTGAACCCAGTTTCCTCTGCATCATCAAGATGGATTGACATGTTCAAACAAATTGTGGCTTGATCTGTTCACACAAACACTTACAAATGTAGCCTTGATTGCCCTTCTGACTGATAAATCATATATATTTAATTATATATAAGAGGCGTACTGTGGTAACTAATGTGCTCACTCACAGAATCAGACACTGTTGCTTTTATATTACACATTTCCGTTATGAATTATGCTACTGTTGGTTTGTTGCCTTATATCTGACCCAGGATCTGGGTAACACAAAAAAAAACACCTAATAACTGGGTTGTTACGTGTGACAAAGGATCTGGGTTACACAAAAACTACCCAAACACTGGGTTGTTAAATCTGACCCAGGATCTGGGTTACACAAAAACTACCCAAACAATGGGTTGTTATGTCTGACCCAGGATCTGGGTTACACAAAAACTACCCAAACACTGGGTTGTTATGTCTGACCCAGGATCTGGGTTACACAAAAACTAGCCAAACGCTGGGTTGTTATATCTGACCCAGTATATGGGTAACTCACAAACTAGTCTAACACTGAAAAAATAACCCAAACAAATTGACCCAAAAGGCTCAACCCAGGATTTGGGTAGAAAAAAATAACCCAATATTTTTTAGAGTGAACCCAGTTTCCTCTGCATCATCAAGATGGATTGACAAGTTCAAACAAATTGTGGCTTGATCTGTTCACACAAACACTTACAAATGTAGCCTTGATTGCCCTTCTGACTGATAAATCATATATATTTAATTATATATAAGAGGCGTACTGTGGTAACTAATGTGCTCACTCACAGAATCAGACACTGTTGCTTTTATATTACACATTTCCGTTATGAATTATGCTACTGTTGGTTTGTTGATCCGTTGAATCAGATTGATCAACAGCAGAGACTGGCGAGCTGCACCATCTGGGCAAAGAATTTATCAAATTTACAACTGCAATTTAAAAAGCGATTCAATCTTTTTTTGGGGTTTGCTGTGCTTGTTTGAAGGGCTACACAATTTGGACAAAATTTTGTGATTATATTTAAACATGGTAAAATAATCATTATTATTATTATTATTATTATTATTAAATAAAAATATATAAATGACAGTAAATTAAAAGAAAATTAAGTTTTCTGTGAATGTGTTTTTATTATTATTAATGTTGCAGCAGTGTTTGACCTTTGAGCGTCTCGATGACGGTTTGATCCAGAAAGATTCATTGACTGATTTGTTTCTTCATCCTGATCCAGATGTTTTGGAACGATACGCATGTAAAGCTGCCGTGACTACACTGTGTTCTTACAGCCTCAAAATAGCCTGATAAATGTCAAATAAACCGCAGCCATCTTAAATGTGATCATGATTGTGTGTATGACTTACACTGCTGAACTGTACTGTAACTCATCTGTGGCTTCAGATGCGAGTGTTTGCCTTCGGTTATTAGTTTTCTCTTCGTGCGTTATGTTCTGAAAGCGCATTCAAATCCAGCTGAATAGTTCACAAACAGGAAGATGAGACATTTGATTATGGCAACAAAACGTTCACGAATGAGTCACCTTCAGCCTGAGCAAAACACGGCATATTAATATCTGAGAAACAAAACCCCAACGCTCCCTCTTCCATCGGGAACCGAGTCTGTTGATGCGTTCACTGGGCAGAGGAAAAGAAACTTTACTGAAATGTCATGTTGTGTTTACGGAGAACATGTGAAACTGAAATATGATTTTGATCCGGGGCGCCCCAAATGATGTAGTCTGCAATTAATATCACTTTATTAAATAAATAAGTGAACAAACACTGCAGGCTTCTGCAGCTTCTCAAAACTAATTAAAAGAAACACAAGAAGTTTGTCCTGCGGCTGCGTCAGGGAAAATAAATCTGCTCAAACACTCGATCGGTGAGTCAAACACTCGATCAGTGAGTTAAACACTCGATCAGTGAGTCAAAAACACGGTCAGTGAGTCAAACACTCGATCAGTGAGTCAAAAACACGGTCAGTGAGTCAAACACTCGATCAGTGAGTCAAACACTCGATCAGTGAGTCAAACATTCGATCAGTGAGTCAAACACTCGATCAGTGAGTCAAACACACGGTCAGTGAGTCAAACACTCGGTCAGTGAGTCAAACACTCGATCAGTGAGTCAAACACTCGATCAGTGAGTCAAACATTCGATCAGTGAGTCAAACACTCGATCAGTGAGTCAAACACACGGTCAGTGAGTCAAACACTCGGTCAGTGAGTCAAACACTCGATCAGTGAGTCAAACACTCGATCAGTGAGTCAAACACTCGATCAGTGAGTCAAACACTCGATCAGAGAGTCAAACACTCGATCAGTGAGTCAAACACTCGATCAGTGAGTCAAACACTCGATCAGTGAGTCAAACACTCGATCAGTGAGTCAAACACACGGTCAGTGAGTCAAACACTCGATCAGTGAGTCAAACACTCGATTAGAGAGTCAAACACTCGATCAGTGAGTCAAACACACGGTCAGTGAGTCAAACACTCGATCAGTGAGTCAAACACTCGATCAGAGAGTCAAACACTCGATCAGTGAGTCAAACACTCGATCAGAGAGTCAAACACTCGATCAGTGAGTCAAACACTCGATTAGAGAGTCAAACACTCGATCAGTGAGTCAAACACACGGTCAGTGAGTCAAAAACACGGTCAGTGAGTCAAACACTCGATCAGTGAGTCAAACACTCGATCAGTGAGTCAAACATTCGATCAGTGAGTCAAACACTCGATCAGTGAGTCAAACACACGGTCAGTGAGTCAAACACTCGGTCAGTGAGTCAAACACTCGATCAGTGAGTCAAACACTCGATCAGTGAGTCAAACATTCGATCAGTGAGTCAAACACTCGATCAGTGAGTCAAACACACGGTCAGTGAGTCAAACACTCGGTCAGTGAGTCAAACACTCGATCAGTGAGTCAAACACTCGATCAGTGAGTCAAACACTCGATCAGTGAGTCAAACACTCGATCAGAGAGTCAAACACTCGATCAGTGAGTCAAACACTCGATCAGTGAGTCAAACACTCGATCAGTGAGTCAAACACTCGATCAGTGAGTCAAACACACGGTCAGTGAGTCAAACACTCGATCAGTGAGTCAAACACTCGATTAGAGAGTCAAACACTCGATCAGTGAGTCAAACACACGGTCAGTGAGTCAAACACTCGATCAGTGAGTCAAACACTCGATCAGAGAGTCAAACACTCGATCAGTGAGTCAAACACTCGATCAGAGAGTCAAACACTCGATCAGTGAGTCAAACACTCGATCAGTGAGTCAAACACTCGATCAGTGAGTCAAATACACGATCAGAGAGTCAAACACTCGATCAGTGAGTCAAACACTCGATCAGTGAGTCAAACACTCGATCAGTGAGTCAAACACTCGATCAGTGAGTCAAACACACGGTCAGTGAGTCAAACACTCGATCAGTGAATCAAACACTCGATCAGTGAGTCAAACACTCAATCAGTGAGTCAAACACACGTTCAGTGAGTCAAACATTCGATCAGTGAGTCAAACACTCGATCAGTGAGTCAAACACTCGATCAGTGAGTCAAACACTCGAGTCAAACACTCGATCAGTGAGTCAAACACACGATCAGTGAGTCAAACACTCGATCAGTGAGTCAAACACTCGATCAGTGAGTCAAACACTCGATCAGTGAGTCAAACACTCGATCAGTGAGTCAAACACTCGATCAGTGAGTCAAACACTCGATCAGTGAGTCAAACACTCGATCAGTGAGTCAAACACACGATCAGTGAGTCAAACACTCGATCAGTGAGTCAAACACTCGATCAGTGAGTCAAACACTCGATCAGTGAGTCAAACACTCGATCAGTGAGTCAAACACTCGATCAGTGAGTCAAACACTCGATCAGTGAGTCAAACACTCGATCAGTGAGTCAAACACTCGATCAGTGAGTCAAACACTCGATCAGTGATAATGGTCACACTTGTGTTTCTGGCGGTCAGAAACGAGCGCATTGGAAATGAATGGAGAGTTTCCTCTAGTGGAAGCGTGTGGAACTGCAGCCGAACACACTCTCACTGAACGCTCGTTTACTGAGAGATCAGGTTAAAATTTGGAACACAACTTGTTTAGATTTATGGCTTTGATTTTCTTTCTTTTTTTATTTTGAAAATATATATTTCAATTTTTTTTTAATCATAAAAAACGTGAAATTCTGTTACTTTTTCCACTTGAGCAATAATCTGCCGAGTGTCGTCTTTGAGAAGAGAGCAAGCTTCAGGCCCCGTCCACACTACTGCGTTTTCGTTTAAAAACGGAGACCTTTTGCTAAGTTTGCACCTCCCGTCCACACTAAAACGGCAAAAACGGAGACCCAAAACGGAGAAGTTTAGAAACGCTGCCAACCCGTTTTTCGTTTTGAATCTCCGGAGGGCGTTTTAGTGTAGACGGGTCAAGACGGAGGTCTTTAGAAACGATGACGTTGTAGAGGCTCACGCTCGGCTCTATGATTGGGTGTCATCAGTCATGGCGTATATCTTTGCTTGCAGCTGTTGTACAAGTAAATTCTGCATTTTACAGCGCTATAACTGCCTACATGCGCCGGAGTCAAGCTATTATTCGAGCGATCTGTGACAATTCCCGTGTGCAGCGGCGGCGTTGACCGTACATGGAGCGTCGGTTTGGGGTTAACCCAGAGCATGGTGGGATAATTTTATCAATGAAGTTGTGTTTACACCGGCACGCGCATGCCCAGTGTTGGTGAAAGGTCACGTGATCCGCGTTTTCAGTCGTTTTAATGTGGACGGAGATCAATTCTAATACGCAGCTAAAACGCTGGTGTGGACGGAGATCGTATTCGTTTTAATTCTCCGTTTCTAAACTAAAACGCAGTAGTGTGGATGGGGTCTCAGTCTGTCGCTCTAAAGCGTTCATGATTCTCCAGTTTAAGCTGGAAATGTCATTTTCAGGTCTGTTTAAAACGTGAATAAA
>JARWKJ010000003.1:65770192-65800192 GCA_029959095.1 Rhinichthys osculus | reverse complement strand
AACACACAACTGTTACACACAAAGACACAACCGTTACACACAAACATACAACCGCTACACACACACACAACTGTTACTCACAAACACACAACTGTTACACACAAACACACAACCGTTACACACAAACATACAACCGCTACACACACACACAACCGTTACTCACAAACACACAACTGTTACACACAAACACACAACCGCTACACACACACAACCGTTACTCAAAAACACACAACCGTTACACGCAAACACACAACTGTTACACACAAACACACAACCGTTACACACAAACATACAACCGCTACACACACACACAACCGTTACTCACAAACACACAACCGTTACACACAAACACACAACCGCTACACACACACACAACCGTTACTCACAAACACACAACCGCTACACACACACACAACCGTTACTCACAAACACACAACCGTTACTCACAAACACACAACCGCTACACACACACACAACCGTTACTCACAAACACACAACCGTTACACACAAACACACAACCGCTACACACACAACCGTTACTCACAAACACACAACCGTTACTGACAAACACACAACCGTTACTCACAAACACACAACTGTTACACACAAACACACAACCGCTACACACACACAACCGTTACTCACAAACACACAACCGTTACTCACAAACACACAACCGTTACACACAAACACACAACCGTTACACACAAACATACAACCGCTACACACACACACAACTGTTACTCACAAACACACAACTGTTACACACAAACACACAACCGCTACACACACACACAACCGTTACTCAAAAACACACAACCGTTACACGCAAACACACAACTGTTACACACAAACACACAACCGTTACACACAAACATACAACCGCTACACACACACACAACCGTTACTCACAAACACACAACCGTTACACACAAACACGCAACCGCTACACACACACACAACGGTTACTCACAAACACACAACCGTTACTCACAAACACACAACCGCTACACACACACACAACCGTTACTCACAAACACACAACCGTTACACACAAACACACAACCGCTACACACACACACAACCGTTACTCACAAACACACAACCGCTACACACACACACAACCGTTACTCACAAACACACAACCGTTACACACAAACACACAACCGCTACACACACACACAACCGTTACTCACAAACACACAACCGCTACACACACACACAACCGTTACTCACAAACACACAACCGCTACACACAAACACACAACCGTTACTGACAAACACACAACCGTTACTCACAAACACACAACCGCTACACACAAACACACAACCGCTACACACAAACATACAACCGTTACACACAAACACACAGCACCGTCTGAAACGTACACCTGGATAGATGGAGTAGACTCGTATAGGATAGAGGAATTATGAAATCATGTAATGATGAATAAATCATCTTTAAAGAGATCCTTCCAGAATGACTCGGAAGACCGCAGGTTAATTTATAGCTATGAATATAAAACATAAAGTCAGTTTTATCAGCTTTATTGAAACAATAAAGTGTCTCTTCGTATAGAATCAAGATGCTCTTAATTTATCAGTTGCAGAACCAAGTCTAACAAAACAAACATGAATATTTCAACGCGCTGCGTATTAAATGTGTGTTTGATGTGAAGCGAGTGCATTTATAGAGGTTAATCTCAGTCTCTGAGCTCCCAGTGTCTTCTGTTGTGAATTATTAAGCGCTCGCGCCCCGCCGTCACTCCAGCGCTACACTTCAAAATTAAATTAGCTAAGAGAGAGAGAACTCCGGTCTCTGGCTTCCCTGTGTCCCGAGCGCTCTGGCGAACACCCGTCAGGTTTACTCCCCGCTCATCCCGCTGTCAGACAGGCTTCTGGCGGAGGCTTGCTGGAGGATCCCTGCACTGGGAACTCTCACTGTTTTACACTCTTCCTCTAGATCATCCGTTCGTCTCTCGGGGTTCTGCTCAAAGTCCAGGACTCCAGTCTGTCATGGAACCAAACAATAGAACGGAAACTCTTTTTCTAGCAATTCTGAGAAAAAAGTCAGAGTTGCCAGATAGTCATGATTGCGAGACATAAAATCAAAATTTTGAGGAAAAAATTTCTGAATTGTAATTTATTTATGAACTCGCAATTGTGAGAAAGAAAAATCATCTCTTCCATGAGCACTTAACATAAAAAAAATAAAAAATAATAATAAAAAAAAACGTCCTTTTCCTTTAAATCCTCGCTTGTCTGGCTTATGCTACTCCGAGCAATGCCTGAACTTTGTATTTTGAACACTTCTTGCGTTGTTTTTGCCTCTTCAACTTGGTTTAGTCCTCAGTTGTAAGTCGCTTTGGATAAAAGCGTCTGCTAAATGACTAAATGTAAATGTAAAAGTCGCAATTACCTTTTTCATACTTCCGTTCTGCGAAAACGAGCTTCTATTAGAAAGAGGTTTCGGAAGACGGTTTTAACGTATTTTTATTTTTTCTAGCAATTCTGAGAAAATAGTCAATCGCCAGATATAAAAGTCAGGATTGCGAGATATAAACTCAAAATTTTGAGGAAAAAAATTCTGAATTGTAATTTATTTATGAACTCGCAATTGTGAGAAAGAAAAATCATCTCTTCCGTGAGCACTTAACATAAAAAAAAAAAAAAAAAAAAAAAGTCCTTTTCCTTTAAATCCTCGCTTGTCTGGCTTATGCTACTCCGAGCTATGTCTGAACTTTGTATTTTGAGCACTTCTTGCGTTGTTTTTGCCTTTTCACGATGACTCGCTTGGTTTAGTCCTCAGTTGTAAGTCGCTTTGGATAAAAGCGTCTGCTAAATGACTAAATGTAAATGTAAAAGTCGCAATAACCTTTTTCATACTTCGGTTCTGCGAAAACGAGCTTCTATTAGAAAGGGGTTTCGGAAGACGGTTTTAAGGTATTTTTATTTTTTTCTAGCAATTCTGAGAAAATAGTCAGTCGCCAGATATAAAAGTCAGGATTGCGAGATATAAACTCAAAATTTTGAGGAAAAAATTTCAGAATTGTGAGAAAAAAGTCACAATTACCTTTTTTATATTTTCGTTCCGTGGCGAAAGCGAGCTTCTATTAGAAAGAGCTTTCGGAAGACGGTTTTAACGTATTTTTGTCTTGTTGCCGTTTTCGCTGCTTGTTTTGCAGTCTTAAAACTGCAGTATAAACACAAAAGTGCGGAAAAAAGGTCAGAATTCTGGTCAGAGGTCAGAAATCGCGAAAAAACATAATGGATTGCAAGATGTAAATTCGGAATTCTGAGGAAAAAGTCAGAATTGTAATTTATTTATAAACTCGCAATCGTGAGAAAAAAAGTCACTATTACCTCAGTTTCGTTAGGTTTTGAAGAAATATACAGCTGAGTATCATCGGCATAACAGTGAAAACTAATTCCATGTTTCCTAATGATATCTCCTAATGGTAGCATGTACAGAGTGTGTGTGTGTGTGTGTGTGTGTGTGTGTGTGTGTGTGTGTGTGTGTGTACAGAGTGAACAGCAGCGGTCCTAGTACTGAGCCTTGCGGTACGCCATACTGAACTTGTGATCGATAAGACATCTCTTCATTTACTGCTACAAACTGATAACGGTCAGATAAGTATGATTTAAACCATGCTAGTGCAACTCCACTAATGCCAACATAATTTTCGAGTCTATTTAAAAGAATGTTGTGGTCAATAGTATCAAATGCAGCACTAAGATCGAGTAACACTAATAGAGAGATACAACCACGATCGGATGATAAGAGCAAATCATTTGTGACTCTGATGAGAGCTGTCTCGGTATTGTGAGAAAATTGTGAGAAAAAAAGTCACAATTACCTTTTTTATATTTTCGTTCCGTGGCGAAAACAAGCTTCTATTAGAAAGAGCTTTCGGAAGACGGTTTTATCTTTTTGTCTTGTTGCCATTTTCGCTACTTGTTTTGCAGTATTTCCATTTTCTCCGTCTTAAAACTGCAGTATAAACACAAAAGTGCGGAAAAAAGGACAGAATTCTGAGATCGCGAAAAAACATAATGGATTGCGAGATGTAAATTCGGAATTCCGAGAAAAAAGTCAGAATTGTAATTTATTTATAAACTCGCAATTGTGAGAAAAAAGTCACAATTACCTCAGTTTCGTTAGGTTTTGAAGAAATATACAGCTGAGTATCATCGGCATAACAGTGAAAACTAATTCCATGTTCCCTAATGATATCTCCTAAGGGTAGCATGTACAGAGTGTGTGTGTGTGTGTACAGAGTGAACAGCAGCGGTCCTAGTACTGAGCCTTGTGGTACGCCATACTGAACTTGTGATCGATAAGACATCTCTTCATTTACTGCTACAAACTGATAACGGTCAGATAAGTGTGATTTAAACCATGCAAGTGCAACTCCACTAATGACAACATCATTTCCGAGTCTATTTAAAAGAATGTTGTGGTCAATAGTATCAAATGCAGCACTAAGATCGATTCTAGATTCTGTGTATATTAGTTTGTGTGTATAAAACGATGTTGGTCTTGTTGTCACAGAAGGCAAAGTTTGACCAATCACAGACTGTGTCACTGGGGGAATCTTTCCCGAGATTCATCATGAACACACAAACACGAGCAGCGACTGACTGAATCCTAGTTCAGTGATGTGTGTGTCGTGTGGATTGAGAGTTTGAGAAAGTTCGACATTGAGAACTCGTCTTTGCTCACTTCATCCGGATTCGAGGTTCCTCTCCCCGTAGCGATCGATCCTGATCCTTCCCTCTCTGGGAATGGATTGCTTTGGGAAGTTGCATATTGTGAGATATTATTGTGCCCGGTGGCACCTAAAATCAGCAAAGTAGTCTTGTCAGCGACTGAATTATCAGACTCCATTCGATGCTCGTGACAGATCATTCCTCTAAACGGCTGGTCGCCTCGAGCGGCTTTTTCCAGCAATAGATATAAAAGATGTTTCCGTGAACAGGCATTCATTTAATCCAGATCGACTCGGTGAAGCGTTCCCCAGACTCTCAACCCGCAGACACACATCTTACATCGGGGCTGTTGGGTGGGACGAACTCTGTGAAAGATATCATTAACATACTGTTTCCTTTTCAGCTTCTAACCCAACGATTTTAACTCTGTGTTATGAATGTTAATATCACCTTTTCTCCCCGTGGATTCACAGTTTCTTTGAGTTTAATGAGTCTGTTCATCATTATGCAAACATGAAGCTCTTTTTGAAGGTTGGTTAAGGGGAGGGGGGTGCCATGTTGATGCCATGGTTTGAGGAGGTTTCAGATCACAGACCAACAGTCCTTCCCCCTCAAGCTGCTTGAAACGCAATGTTTGTCACACTAATTTGCCTCATCATATGAATAACAATGATATGCATTATGTGTTTAAACAGAAACAGCTCTTCTGCACCCCATTTTCATAGATTTCTGCTCCATTAAAAGGTGTTGATGTTTCACAAGTCTAAATCTGAGCAACGAAAACTTGTATAATTTAACTTTTGGCATTCCTTGACACTCAGAGAAAAACAGGCCTTTGTTATTCATGCTCTGAGATTTCCAAAAGACAGGCTTATGGATAATTATGTTGAAAGATTTGGTCTGTGTTTTGGGGAGGGGAAACTCTTGTGGGACAGTAATTTGAAAATATCACCTTCGGTATCCCGGGGTGAGAGTGGGAAGTTTTGCATATAGATCCTTATCATTAGCGAGATATCACCATGCCAACGGGGAGCGGGGATTATGAGCTTTGTGAGCTCCGGGAAAAACGTTCAGTGAATGATGAATTCAAAACACTTTACCTACTTTGAAACATGGGGTGAAATTTGTTTATCACTATCCGAGAACAATCTTACACAGCTTTCTTTTTGTAATTTTTTTTTCATGCAAAAATCATGCGGCCAATTTGTTAATGTAAGTGACCTGTACTACGTGGTTTGCTATCTTGTTAAACATGCAGTGAGTGGAGGTTAGCATAGATAGCGTTAGCATTAGCATTAGCACTAGCACAGCCAAGTCTGTATGTACTGTACAGTAGATATAGAACTGTTTTTGTAGGATTTATCTGAATGTACATTCTAGTTTATGCTGGGTAGCACATTATGCTTAAGTTTTAAATGATTTTCTGTATTATTCTAACCCTGTAATCAAGTATACAACAGTAATTCTTTAGCATTAGCCTAGCTGTTTATAGTCTGATTTTAAAAAGATGCTAACCAAACTAACTTTAGAACTAACCTCATTAAGTCTTAGTCCTGTTCTAATGATGGTTCTTCTCTCTCTCTTGTTCATTTGTCTTGCTCGGGTAACTAATGCCGTGTTCCTTCTCTCTTTCATCCTAGGAGGTGAACTAGTGTTGCCAATTATAACTGTGGATTCCCTTGATCCCCCATCAATTGCGACACGTTACCCTGTTATTCCCCCGCCCCCGACCTTTCGCCCCTTCCTCACCTTGCTCGAGACCACCAAAGAGTCTCTCGCCCTGCCCGGGCGGCCCCCTTGTCCACTAGACCAGGAGGACTGCGAAGAGCCCATGGAGGTCTCGGCCTACGGCTCGGGCGAGATGACGGAGTCCGACGATGAGGATTACTATAAAAACTCGCCCCTTGTCACTGATCGGACGGTACTCCCGCCTCCCCCCCGGGGTGATCGCCCCTTTGCCCGTTTGCCCAACTCCCATCGGCCGCCGCTCCCCTTCACCCCTACGGCCCCACCAGTTTCCCGACTCAAACCTGGCATCAACACTGGCCCCAACATCCCGGCGGGTAAAATGAACACTCGTGACCAAGTGCTCCTGCCGCCCGCTCCGCCGTCGGGCGAACCAGAACACGGCGGGCGGCATCGACACAACCCAGGTATAACGTATCCCCCCAATTTCCCCCATGTCCCCACTACAGACCCCACGTCGCCAGACCGAGGGCCGCCGGGAGCAGTGGAGGTCATCCGCGAGTCCAGTAGCACGACGGGAATGGTTGTGGGAATCGTAGCCGCGGCCGCTCTCTGCATCCTCATCCTCCTCTACGCCATGTACAAGTACCGAAACCGTGACGAAGGCTCCTACCAGGTGGACCAGAGCCGCAACTACATCAGCAACTCAGCCACGCAAAGCAACGGCGCCCTAGTGAAGGAGAAGCAGCCCGGCACAGCCAAGACGGGCACTAAGAGCAAGAAAAACAAAGACAAGGAGTATTACGTCTGAGCTCGGCCTCCAAAGGGACCGAGGCGGGAGAAGGAGAGAGATAGGATGAGGAATGGAAAGGGAGATTTTTCGGCAGTTAACCGGTCACTTATAGTGCTCTGACATCAGTCTTCTTTAATTTTACTGTCTCGTCTAGCTGTTGGCCTCATTTCCAGCGAGCGCTAAAGAGTATGAAGGTGTCTATAGGGTTTGGAATCATTCCTTCCCTCATTTAAATTTTTTGATAGCTAATCCCTGTTATGAAAAGAAACTCTGCAAACCATTTGTATTGATGAAAAGGGGATTTTTCCGCACACTTAATTTGACACTCTAGTTTGTTCTTTGTAAATACTACTCGAGTCCTCAATATTCAGATCATCTCCTAGCCTGATGTCAAAACACCCGTGTATGCCAGGCTGCTTGGGCAATCCATTGTTGCTCCATCAGAGCATTGGATGTGGTCGAGAATTGTTTGGGAATGAGAGCAGTTCGATTGGAACGGCTTGGCATAGGTGACATTTCAGGAACAGATGGTGCCGAAAACGTTAAGCAGTCACACTCCTCCGTAATACTGCCAAACCAGCTCTGTGTCAAATCCGTCTCCTTCTCTTTCCAAGTGCTTCACGTTTCTTCATCCCTCTCTTTCTCTCTTTCCCCACGCCCTTTCTTGGCTTGTTCTCTCTTTTCCTCCTTGTCCTTGGTGCTCAGGAGCAGATGCAACGTGATTCTGTTGTGTTTCCAGCATGTGGTATTCAAAATGAAAACAGACAAATACTGTTTCTGTGGAGTCAAACAAATTAATATATGAATATATATACATATATATATCAAACCGTTACAACTAGCGAAACATCTGTGGATGATCCCTTCAGCCGCCAGAACTCTCGGAGGCCCGCGGTCACCCCACGTTACAGCAGATATTCGTCATGTGTGTTTGGGGGTTCCACAGGGCTCCGTCCTCGGCCCGCTGAGGATCTTGGTTTCTGCTCTAAGTACCTCATTCAAGAACCCGAAACACAACCCCCAACAGCAAATGGACACATCCATGTATACAGATGTTTGAAAAGGACTCGTGAACACGATTGATCAAGACCCACGTCACCAAACCATATCAGTGGAAAACAGCAGAGACTGATAGGATACTTTTTTGTTTTGTTTTCTATGTGTGTGCGTGCTTTCCTTTTTATTTTGTCACAATGTCAAATGGAAAAGACAATAGTGTTCCAGTTAACGTACATCCCGAGTAGGGAACGTGAACTCTCCTGCATCTTTGAGCACGTTCTCTCGGGAGGAAAGTAGGTATGAACTTTGCGCATTTAAGAAGACGGAACAAACTCTCTTGAAAGAAAGACGAAATGGCCTGTTTCTTGGAAGATGTACATCTTGAACTCTAGTATTCTAATTTTCTCAACTCTATTAAAAGAACTAAACTCTACAATGAAAAGAAAATGTTTAAAACAGTTTGTGAAATGTCTAAATATTTGAATCTCATCCCAGTGCTAAAAGAGATGTGTTTTTCCTAATTATCATCCCTAAGAAAAAAGAAAAAGAAAATAACGTGCAATGAAATGCACAGATAAGTGAATCAGATTCCAGAAAGCAGATGCTCCTTTGAATATTAAACAGCAAAATACGATTTGGTTTACAAGAAAACATTTCCTTTACCTGGCGGGATAGTATCCGGGAGACTTTGATCCTCCGACTCTCTCCTCTGTTTGAATCATGTCGCTCGCTTTACCCAGCGTGTGGAGGGCTGTTCATACTCCATATTCACTCAACGAGGACCAGACACCATCATCATTTGATTTCACTCTTCCATCTCTGAGTGTTTGTGTGCTTGTGTGTCTGTATGAATGTCTCCATTATTTCCGATCCTGTTCGGGTTTGTCAGTTGCATTTCCCCTTGTTCTTTCTAAATGTTATTGTAGAGTGTTCCAGTGAGATGAATCTGCATACGTGTATATTAACAGAAGGGAATACAATTGGTTATATACTTCTTACACCCTGTGTCGTGTGCTTATTTAGCATTCACACTTTTCTTCCAGAACATTCTTCCTCACCTCAGCTCAACACAAACCCTTTGAGTGGGTAAACTAGAGTGTATTTATAGTCCAGTGTAACTCCATTTACAACCTTCATTCACGTCACGATAAAGCTGGACACGAGATCCGGTACGTTTTTGATTCTCATAATGCGGTTACAATTTCAAGATCATTTGTGATTCACATCTGGAAGACATCTCGTGCGTACGTTTGCTTGCATTACATTTGCGTATGCTTCAAATGATTATCCAGATATGTAAATATGCACTACTTTAACAACAAGATAAGGCGATGCAGCTGTTGTGTAAAAACTGATAAAGTATACCAGTCACAGCAGCAATTGTTCAAAATTATCTCAGAATTTCGATTAGGAATATCCAACTAGGATTTTCCAATTAGTAATTTCTGATTAGGAATGTTCAGCTAGGAAACTCTAACTATGAATGTATCTATGACAGACAGATAAAGAAAAAAAAATATTCAGAAAAAAGAACAAGGTTCATCTAAGAACAAAAGACATCAGGACTGAAGAAGTGAAAGATTGAAAGTGTTGGAAAGTGCAGATGTGTTTTAGAACACAAACACACTCTCTCTCTCTCACACACACACACACACACACACACACACACACACACACACACACACACACACAGGCTCTCCTCTTTCTGTTTCCATGGAAACAGGCTTCAGCCTTTATGATGGTGTGTGTGTGTGTGTGTGTGTGTGTGTGTGTGTGTGTGTTTGGGGGTTTAAACAGTTCTCCAGTGATCTCTGGAAACAGGCAGAGAAATAAAAGAGGACAGACAAAGCTGAAAATGAAGAGGCAGAGAAACAACAGTCAGTGTTTATGACCCATTAATGAAGAATGACTGGAGTTTTAAAATCATATATTTCATAGAGTTCACAATCACAAACTGTCAAAGAAACACATTACTAGAACAATTTGTGACTCTTCAAGTCCTGTAAATCACAATCTCTGCCTGATATTTCCAGGTTTTCTATGACAAGCAATCCTGACACACAGGCACACGCACACACACACACACATTTTATATACTTTATTTGATTCCACATTACAAGTTAATTTCATTTGGAATCAAATTTTTTGAATAATCCAACAGATTAAAACAAATCAGCACATTGTTATGAATTACTAAGGGTTAAGAGTTCTAAGGATACAGGAAACATCGTCTTTTCCAAATAAACATGCTTCCTATAGTTGCTGAGATTGAACAGTACTTTGCCAACTGTTTGGCCCTTGTTTTAGAAATCCCCCCAATACAAAGTCCACGGACCGCCAGCCTGTGTACATGACCTAGGCTACCAAACACTAGCACAATAAGTCGGCATCTGTACCCAAGGCTCACACACACACACACACACAAACACACACACACACTCACACACACACGCAATCACTCACTCACGCAATCACTCACTCACACACACACACTCACACTCACAATCACCCACTTACACACACTCACTCACACTCACCCACTCACACACACACACACACACTCACACACACACACACACACACACACACACACACACACACACACACACACACACACACACACACACACACACTCACACTCACCCACTTACACACACTCACTCACACTCACCCACTCACACACACACACACACACTCACACACACACACACACACACACACACACACACACACACACACACACACACTCACACTCACCCACTTACACACACTCACTCACACTCACCCACTCACACACACACACACACTCACACACACACACACACACACACACACACTAACACACACACACGCGTACACACACTCACTCACACTCACCCACACACACACACACTCACACACACACGCAATCACTCACTCACACACACACACACACACACTCACACTCACAATCACCCACTTACACACACTCACTCACACTCACCCACTCACACACACACTCACACACACACACACACACTCACACACACACGCAATCACTCACTCACACACACACACACACACACACTCACACTCACAATCACCCACTTACACACACTCACTCACACTCACCCACTCACGCACACACACACACACACACACACACACTCACACTCACAATCACCCACTTACACACACTCACTCACACTCACCCACTCACACACACACACACACACACACACACACACACACGCAATCACTCACTCACTCACACACACACACACACACACACACACAATCACACTCTCTCACACACGGCTTGACTACATTCAGTTCAGCAGCTCGTATTTATGATGTAAACAAATAATATTAGTTAATTATTATTACAAGTAAGAATCGCCAAACAAAACTCGCCAGCTGGTGAATTTATCACAAATATACAAGAGAGAAACAGAAATAGAAACAAAAATACACTTTACAAATATTGTAAATACAGTTATAGAAATATCATGATGGCAGTATTTAGCTTTATTTAGTGAATTATAATAATCCTGTTCCCATGATGTCAGCGCTCTACTGTTTGAGTGATATTTCCTGGTAATTCTGTTAAATATCATTAATTGTACAGTATGAATCACCGATCTCTAATGGTTTGAGATGGCGTGATGAAGCTCGCCGCTGATGAGATTATTACAGAAAATCTGCACAAATACTTTCAATCAACAGCATTTCAGCTCTGAACACAGACTGGAGGATCAGATGAGTCTCTGCTCACAGTGTGATTCACTGCATCTCTTCTCAGTTAAAGGGGTGGTATGATGCTCTTTTCACAAGATGTAAAATAAGTCTCTGATGTGTGTGTGTGTGTGTGTGTGTGTGTGTGTGTGCGTGAAGTTTCAGCTCAAAATACCCCACAGATATTTATATGGCATGTTAAAGTTGTCATTTTTTGAGGGTGAGAAAAAACCATAGACAGTATAAGAAGTGGACAGACCCATCTCATTGGAACTCAGTTGAGACAGTTGAAGCCCATTTTTAGCGATTTCTGAGCACTTCCGTTCCTGACGCGCAGACTCAAACCGACTCAAACTAAGCTTGATGACGTGAGCAACCTGTCTGACAGACGTTACTCTTCTAGAAGCTGTGCGTGAAAATTGCCAACGTTAATCTTGCAGAGACGGGGAACTTGAGCAAAGAGTTCTTTGGCGTGAGTGAGCAGGAGTAAGTATTCCGTTGCTTTTATGGACTCATTATCTATGGGCTTCTCCCTTGACGGGACGTCCCCCCGATCACCTGCGAGCTTCTCCTCCTGTCTGTACGGTAATTTCTGTACAGCGCGACAGAGAGTCGAGTGGTTATGACGCAATCGTTAGCCTATTTTTACTAAATCTGTTTCTACGGGGCCATAATGTAACATAGAAGGTAATGGAGCCCTTTATACATTGTCGTGTTTCTTTAGAAATAAATAATGGACAAATGGAGTCTTTAAACGCCTCAGATGTAAAGTTATTCGCTGTCAAAGTGACGCCAAAATGAATGGGAGTCAATGGAAATGCTAACGCAAGTGAAGTTCTGCTACAACATGGCGGCCCCCGGCCGGCTTCAACTTCCGGTCGATGGATTACCCCCTTGGAAAAAACGACCCGTTTTGTGTGTGTCCCTTTAAATGCAAATAAGCTGCTGCTCCCGGCACAGGGGGCGGAGCTACAACAGCTGTGTGTGTTAGCAGCTCCGATTACCACACACACACACTGACATGACAGGAACTGTTCAGCCTTTTATGTTTAAATGAAGATGGAGAGACTCAAGAAGAAGTGACAACATGTAGAAGCAACAGGACGTCTCTGAATGGTTAGTTGATGAATTTATGTAGCTCATGTGGAGTTAACCTTCTTCAATTAGCATATTCTGTCATGATAATCTATAAATCGCTTGTATAGAAACTGTTGTGCGACATTACAGCGACATTGCACACTAACTACAGTTAGAAACGGCAACATTACACACTAACTACAGTCAGAAACAGCAACATTACACACTAACTACAGTCAGAAACAGCGACATTACACACTAACTACAGTCAGAAAAAGCAACATTACACACTAACTATAGTCAGAAACAGCAACATTACACACTAACTACAGTCAGAAACAGCGACATTACACACTAACTACAGTCAGAAACAGCAACATTACACACTAACTACAGTCAGAAACAGCGACATTACACACTAACTACAGTCAGAAACAGCGACATTACACACTAACTACAGTCAGAAACAGCGACATTACACACTAACTACAGTCAGAAACAATGACATTACACACTAACTACAGTCAGAAACAGCGACATTACACACTAACTACAGTCAGAAACAGCGACATTACACACTAACTACAGTCAGAAACAGCGACATTACACACTAACTACAGTCAGAAACAGCGACATTACACACTAACTACAGTCAGAAACAGCGACATTACACACTAACTACAGTCAGAAACAGCGACATTACACACTAACTACAGTCAGAAACAGCGACATTACACACTAACTACAGTCAGAAAAAGCGACATTACACACTAACTACAGTCAGAAACAGCAACATTACACACTAACTACAGTCAGAAACAGCGACATTACACACTAACTACAGTCAGAAACAGCGACATTACACACTAACTACAGTCAGAAACAGCGACATTACACACTAACTACAGTCAGAAACAGCGACATTACACACTAACTACAGTCAGAAACAGCGACATTACACACTAACTACAGTCAGAAACAGCGACATTACACACTAACTACAGTTAGAAACAGCGACATTACACACTAACTACAGTCAGAAACAGCGACATTACACAGCGACATTACACACTAACTACAGTTAGAAACAGCGACATTACACACTAACTACAGTCAGAAACAGCGACATTACACACTAACTACAGTCAGAAAAAGCGACATTACACACTAACTACAGTCAGAAACAGCGACATTACACACTAACTACAGTTAGAAACAGCGACATTACACACTAACTACAGTCAGAAACAGCGACATTACACACTAACTACAGTCAGAAACAGCGACATTACACACTAACTACAGTCAGAAACAGCGACATTACACACTAACTACAGTCAGAAACAGCGACATTACACACTAACTACAGTCAGAAACCGCGACATTACACACTAACTACAGTCAGAAACCGCGACATTACACACTAACTACAGTCAGAAACAGCGACAGAAACCGCGACATTACACACTAACTACAGTCAGAAACCGCGACATTACACACTAACTACAGTCAGAAACAGCGACATTAAACACTAACTACAGTCAGAAACAGCGACATTACACACTAACTACAGTCAGAAACAGCGACATTACACATTAACTAGTCAGAAACAGCGACATTACACACTAACTACAGTCAGAAACAGCGACATTACACACTAACTACAGTCAGAAACAGCGACATTACACACTAACTACAGTCAGAAACAGCAACATTACACACTAACTCCAGTTAGAAACAGCAACATTACACACTAACTACAGTCAGAAACAGCGACATTACACACTAACTACAGTCAGAAACAGCGACATTACACACTAACTACAGTCAGAAACAGCGACATTACACACTAACTACAGTCAGAAACAGCGACATTACACACTAACTACAGTCAGAAACAGCGACATTACACACTAACTACAGTTAGAAACAGCGACAAGAAACAGCGACATTACACATTAACTACAGTCAGAAACAGCGACATTACACACTAACTACAGTCAGAAACAGCGACATTACACACTAACTACAGTCAGAAACAGCGACATTACACACTAACTACAGTTAGAAACAGCAACATTACACACTAACTACAGTCAGAAACAGCAACATTACACACTAACTACAGTTAGAAACAGCAACATTACACACTAACTACAGTCAGAAACAGCGACATTACACACTAACTACAGTCAGAAACAGCGACATTACACACTAACTACAGTTAGAAACAGCGACAAGAAACAGCGACATTACACATTAACTACAGTCAGAAACAGCGACATTACACACTAACTACAGTCAGAAACAGCGACATTACACACTAACTACAGTCAGAAACAGCGACATTACACACTAACTACAGTCAGAAACAGCAACATTACACACTAACTACAGTTAGAAACAGCAACATTACACACTAACTACAGTCAGAAACAGCGACATTACACACTAACTACAGTTAGAAACAGCGACATTACACACTAACTACAATTAGAAAGAGCGACAACACACTAAATACAGTCAGAAACAGCGACATTACACACTAACTACAGTCAGAAACAGCGACATTACACACTAACTACAGTCAGAAACAGCGACATTACACACTAACTACAGTCAGAAACAGCGACATTACGCACTAACTACAGTCAGAAACAGCGACATTACACACTAACTACAGTCAGAAACAGCGACATTACACACTAACTACAGTCAGAAACAGCGACATTACACACTAACTACAGTCAGAAACAGCGACATTACACACTAACTCCAGTTAGAAACAGCGACATTACACACTAACTACAGTCAGAAACAGCGACATTACACACTAACTACAGTCAGAAACAGCGACATTACACACTAACTACAGTCAGAAACAGCGACATTACACACTAACTACAGTCAGAAACCGCGACATTACACACTAACTACAGTCAGAAACAGCGACATTACACACTAACTATAGTCAGAAACAGCGACATTACACACTAACTACAGTTAGAAACAGCGACATTACACACTAACTACAGTTAGAAACAGCGACATTACACACTACCTACAGTCAGAAACAGCGACATTACACACTAACTACAGTCAGAAACAGCGACATTACACACTAACTACAGTCAGAAACAGCGACATTACACACTAACTACAGTCAGAAACAGCGACATTTTCATTACACACTAACTACAGTTAGAAACAGCGACATTACACACTACCTACAGTCAGAAACAGCGACATTACACACTAACTACAGTCAGAAACAGCGACATTACACACTAACTACAGTCAGAAACAGCGACATTACACACTAACTACAGTCAGAAACAGCGACATTACACACTAACTACAGTCAGAAACAGCGACATTACACACTAACTACAGTCAGAAACAGCGACATTACACACTAACTACAGTTAGAAACAGCGACATTACACACTAACTACAGTCAGAAACCGCGACATTACACACTAACTACAGTCAGAAACAGCGACATTACACACTAACTACAGTCAGAAACAGTGACATTACACTCTAACTACAGTCAGAAACAGCGACATTACACACTAACTACAGTCAGAAACAGCGACATTACACACTAACTCCAGTCAGAAACAGCGACATTACACACTAACTCCAGTCAGAAACAGCGACATTACACACTAACTCCAGTCAGAAACAGCGACATTACACACTAACTACAGTCAGAAACAGCGACATTACACACTAACTACAGTCAGAAACAGCGACATTACACACTAACTCCAGTTAGAAACAGCGACATTACACACTAACTACAGTCAGAAACAGCGACATTACACACTAACTACAGTCAGAAACAGCGACATTACACACTAACTACAGTCAGAAACAGCGACATTACACACTAACTACAGTCAGAAACCGCGACATTACACACTAACTCCAGTCAGAAACAGCGACATTACACACTAACTCCAGTCAGAAACAGCGACATTACACACTAACTACAGTCAGAAACCGCGACATTACACACTAACTACAGTCAGAAACAGCGACATTACACACTAACTACAGTCAGAAACAGTGACATTACACTCTAACTACAGTCAGAAACAGCGACATTACACACTAACTACAGTCAGAAACAGCGACATTACACACTAACTCCAGTCAGAAACAGCGACATTACACACTAACTCCAGTCAGAAACAGCGACATTACACACTAACTCCAGTCAGAAACAGCGACATTACACACTAACTCCAGTCAGAAACAGCGACATTACACACTAACTACAGTCAGAAACAGCGACATTACACACTAACTACAGTCAGAAACAGCGACATTACACACTAACTCCAGTTAGAAACAGCGACATTACACACTAACTACAGTCAGAAACAGCGACATTACACACTAACTACAGTCAGAAACAGCGACATTACACACTAACTACAGTCAGAAACAGCGACATTACACACTAACTACAGTCAGAAACCGCGACATTACACACTAACTACAGTCAGAAACAGCGACATTACACACTAACTACAGTCAGAAACAGCGACATTACACACTAACTACAGTCAGAAACAGCGACATTACACACTAACTACAGTCAGAAACAGCGACATTACACACTAACTACAGTCAGAAACAGCGACATTACACACTAACTACAGTCAGAAACAGCGACATTACACACTAACTACAGTCAGAAACAGCGACATTACACACTACCTACAGTCAGAAACAGCGACATTACACACTAACTACAGTCAGAAACAGCGACATTACACACTAACTACAGTCAGAAACAGCGACATTACACACTAACTACAGTCAGAAACAGCGACATTACACACTAACTACAGTCAGAAACAGCGACATTACACACTAACTACAGTCAGAAACAGCGACATTACACACTAACTACAGTCACACTAACTACAGTCAGAAACAGCGACATTACACACTAACTACAGTCAGAAACAGCGACATTACACACTAACTACAGTTAGAAACAGCGACATTACACACTAACTACAGTCAGAAACCGCGACATTACACACTAACTACAGTCAGAAACAGCGACATTACACACTAACTACAGTCAGAAACAGCGACATTACACACTAACTACAGTCAGAAACAGCGACATTACACACTAACTACAGTTAGAAACAGCGACATTACACACTAACTACAGTCAGAAACAGCAACATTACACACTAACTACAGTCAGAAACAGCAACATTACACACTAACTACAGTCAGAAACAGCGACATTACACACTAACTACAGTCAGAAACAGCGACATTACACACTAACTACAGTCAGAAACAGTGACATTACACACTAACTACAGTCAGAAACAGCGACATTACACACTAACTACAGTCAGAAACAGTGACATTACACACTAACTACAGTCAGAAACAGCAACATTACACACTAACTACAGTCAGAAACAGCAACATTACACACTAACTACAGTCAGAAACAGCGACATTACACACTAACTACAGTTAGAAACAGCGACATTACACACTAACTACAGTCAGAAACCGCGACATTACACACTAACTACAGTCAGAAACAGCGACATTACACACTAACTACAGTCAGAAACAGTGACATTACACACTAACTACAGTCAGAAACAGTGACATTACACACTAACTACAGTTAGAAACAGCGACATTACACACTAACTACAGTCAGAAACAGCGACATTACACACTAACTACAGTCAGAAACAGTGACATTACACACTAACTACAGTCAGAAACAGCAACATTACACACTAACTACAGTCAGAAACAGCAACATTACACACTAACTACAGTCAGAAACAGCGACATTACACACTAACTACAGTTAGAAACAGCGACATTACACACTAACTACAGTCAGAAACCGCGACATTACACACTAACTACAGTCAGAAACAGCGACATTACACACTAACTACAGTCAGAAACAGTGACATTACACACTAACTACAGTCAGAAACAGTGACATTACACACTAACTACAGTTAGAAACAGCGACATTACACACTAACTACAGTCAGAAACAGTGACATTACACACTAACTACAGTCAGAAACAGCGACATTACACACTAACTACAGTCAGAAACAGCGACATTACACACTAACTACAGTCAGAAACAGCGACATTACACACTAACTACAGTCAGAAACAGCGACATTACACACTAACTACAGTCAGAAACAGCGACATTACACACTAACTACAGTCAGAAACAGCGACATTACACACTAACTACAGTCAGAAACAGTGACATTACACACTAACTACAGTCAGAAACAGCGACATTACACACTAACTACAGTCAGAAACAGCGACATTACACACTAACTACAGTCAGAAACAGTGACATTACACACTAACTACAGTCAGAAACAGTGACATTATACACTAACTACAGTTAGAAAAGTGAAATCATAATCAACCGCCCCTTTATACGAACTTCTGTTTCTGTCGGCTCTCTCTTTACTAACTCTTCCACAAATCTATTCACTTGAACTCTATGTTTGTATGAATCATTTACACATCTGATTCAGTGCTAGTGTTCAGACAAGCTCTCGCTCTGGAGAACATGATCAATGATGGGAAACAGAACAAACCTTCACATCTACAGGCGCTTGATCAGTTCAGCACCGCACACTTTCTCACTTAGTGTTTCTGGCCTGTTTTCTAGCACAAATGTCTATTAAATCTTGGCTTGCCTTCAGGGGATTCAAGGTTAAAAGAGGAATGGAGCTGAAGAATAAAAGCGTACGGTGTGTGTGTGTGTGTGTGTGTGAGACGCACACAAACTCCATGTTTGTGTGTGATTGATGATCTTGACCTGATTTCATCATGGTTCCTCGAGTCCAGTGTTATTCTGGAGAACAGTCTGGAATCCATGCGTTCTTCTTATCTTTCATGTTTCTTTATACACACACTCACACAGAGACGCACACAGAGACGATCACGCACACACACACACACACACACACACACACACAGACACACACACACACACAGACACACACACACACACACACACACACACACACACACACACACACACACACACACACACACCTATCACTGGTTCTTCAGAGAAAAGGCAAACTTGATGATCATGAAACCATGCACAGATAAACATCAGTCGAGTAAAGCCCCAAGTCAAGTCAAGTCATCTTCATTTATATCGCGCTTTTAACAATGGGGATTGTTTCAAAGCAGCTTTACAGAGATAAACATACAATTTATGGTAACAGAGATTGTTTTGGCTTTATAGCGATTTTGAATAATGTTATTTCCAGCTAAAGTTGGTTTTGATTGATTCAGTTCCAGCAAAATTATCATTTGTTATTACATTAGGGGCCACTAAGACGACGGCGTTCTCTCTAAACAGACTTTAAACTGAACCTGTGACCGGATGGCGTTCACATGCACATTAAAAATTGATTCTCTAGTTATATTCGTTTGAATATGTGCGTGCAGGTTTGTAATTTCCCAACAAACCATGCCTAAACAAACTACTTGTCTTGCCTATAAATTTGATAGAGAATTTTATTTGATCACTTCGGGGTACGCGGACCGGATTTTCAACAACGCTTTATCTGTAGAGTGGGAAAGTTCTCCAGTTCTCCTCTATATCAGAGTCATTAGCTGCGTTTACATGGTTCAATCGGAATGAAATTAATCCGATTGATGAATTCGAACACGGTGTTTACATGAACGATAAATAAAGTAATCGGGTTGATGTGCGCGTTTATATGTCACAAGATTCAAATCGGAATTGATTTTTTGACATGCGCACTGCACGAATATGCTTCTGTTCGCGCATAACTATTCTCCTCTATTTTGGTGCTTTATTTGTTTTAAACAGCAGACTTAATATATTTATCCGCCTCTGGTCATGATTTGGAGACGTAAGCATGAACCGTTTTGTCGTGCTTATATTGATCATGCAGTAAAACCCCGCGCCCAAAACCAGTCGTCCATGGATGAGAGTCTGAAACAAGCACTGCTGGGACGCTGTCCTGCTCCACTTCACAGACGCGGAGTGAAATGAGAATTTTTTAATAACGGAACACTCATTTATATTCACTTTATTCACCAGGAAGAACAGCTCGTTCCGTGCGTCATACGTCATTACGCTATTTCAACGTCATTGCACATGCGCAGTCCTTTTAGTTTCGGTTTTCAATCCGATCAAGTGTTTACATGTTCTCTCGATAGGATTACAAAAGGAGTAAACCACCCCTTTCAATCCGATCAAAATTTCAATCGGATCGAGCTCAATCGGATCGATTAAGGTGTTTACATGAAGGTTTTTTAGTCCGATTGAGCCGTCAATCCGATTATAAGTGTCCATGTAAACGCAGCTAGTGTTCCTGAACTCCTGAAACGCCTCCATTAGTCTCGAGTTTCTCCCGGGAACACGTCACAATATTCCTCATTATAATAATTAATGCGCAGAATAAAGGGGCGGGGCCTGGTGGAGTTAGTTAGTAGTGTGTTAAACTGGCGGTTATGGAAAGGGGCGGGGCATTTCCCAAACACACTCGAAGCGCTCGACCAATCACAACACACTGCTCCAGCCGACCAATCAGAGCACAGTGTGCTTTTCAGAAGGAGGGGCTTCATAGAGACAGGAAGTAAACAGAGCGTTACTGACAGACTGGGAAGAGAGGAGCCGCAACAATGGAGAATATGAGGAGAATAATCAACATTCAAGCAGGAGAACCTGTTCTAGTGTGTTTTCTGAAAGTTTGGTGCTGGATTGTAAGGCTTTAGTGTGTGTGGGGTAGATGAGCTTCATGCAGGCCATCGCAGTGAAACTCCTGAAGTTAGGCACTCACGAGGAGAGCTGAAGAGCTGAAGAGCAAACGCTGAACACATTAACAGTCACACATTCTCCGACTCCCAGAGATCTCTGCGTCTCGTGTGAAGAATCCAGCCGAGATTCATTAGCAGAGGAACAGATTCAGTTTATTGCCACGGCAACATTTCTAATTTCAACTAATATTTGTATTTTATTTAGTTTTAGTTAATGATAATAAACCTACTGTGAGACAAACAATATTTTGTTAGTTAAACGTATGAAATTGAAACAAACTGGATGCAAACTGATGATATATTGCGCATTTAAAACACATCCGGTGTATTATTACTATTACAGAAATCTGACATTGTGAAAACTGATCCAAACAGAGGACATTTTATTTGCAATTGAAACGCATAAAAGCTGATCTGTGTGTGTGTGTGTGTGTGTGATATGCACACCATATTCATGTCAATCTTCCTGTTTGAAATCAGTTCATAAACACATCCCTGCTGTCACACTAGTTTGAAGTGAACCGTGTAAAGTGTGTAGTTTGCTGTAATCACACAGCACTAGTTCTCCCTCGAGCTGAAGTGTGTGTGTGTGTGTGTGTGTGTGTGTGTGTGACAGGTGATGTACCTGCGGTCTCCATGGAAACAGTGTTAGCACACTCTCTCCGTGCCGAATCCACATGAGAGAGAATCATGCTTTGGTAAATCTGAACAATGGCTAAAAACTCAAAATTATGACATTCTACATTCTACTCGTATTATATTGTATCTCATAATTTCGACTTTGAATGTCAATTTCAACTTTATATCAATTTTAAGTTATAAGTTTCGACTTTGACAGTGGAAATTATACTAAGTTATTGAAATTCTGACAGTCAAAATTATGATATTCGATTTCGACTTCGATTTGATTTTTTATGTGATAAATTTGACATTTTATACTATAATTTTAATATTGTCGTCATAATTCCGACTTTGATGTCATATTTTCAACTTTTATGTCAATTTCGTCTTTGCCAAAAGTACAACTGTTTATGTCATAATTTTTACTTTTTGTCAATTTCGACTTGCCATAATTTCAACTTATTTTAAAATGTCTACTTTTAATGTAATTGATTTTCGGGATTCCTTGATGTATAGAAAGCTCAAAAGAACAGCAATTATTTAAAATACTAACATTATAAATGTCTTTACTGTCACTTTTGATCAATTGAATATTCACATATATATTCAAACGCACACATCTATAGGCTAAACAGTAATACACATGCGCGCACCGCCAGCGCTTCCAGATGCACGTTTATGAACGATAACCCGAAGATGATAATGTTTTAAAAAACATTAAAAGCTAGCCCCTTGGACCCTGTTTCAGAGTTTGTGTTCTCGAGCTCCAGACACAGTGCTGTGCGAATGATAATCACTAATGATCTTTATATCGGAAGAGAATCAATCAAAACTAACTTTATCTGGACAATAACTTTATTCTAGATCTGCTGTAAAGCCTAAACACTCTCTGTTACTGTAATCTCCTGTTATCACTGTAAAGCTGCTGTGAAACTCTATATTGCTAAAAGCGCTGTATAAATGAAGGAGACTCGACTTATGCATCCTTGATTAATAAAAGCATTAATATTTTAATCTTACTGACCTCAAACTCTTGAATGTATGAGATTCCCCAGAAATCTGAACCAGCAACTGTTTTCAACACTGATAATAATCATGAATGTTTCTTGAGCATCAGATCATATTAGAGTGATTTCTGAAGGATCATGTGACACTGAAGACACACACACACACACACACACACACACACAGCTGATGTGAAGACTCGTTCTGGATCACAGCGCCTCCTAGAGGATAATAATGCAGTCAGAGACGCTCCGGTGCACAGCAGGGTTATTACACACACATGTACAAATGCTTACACATGTGGTTATTACACACAAATAGCCTACTGAAATATGAAAAAAAAAAAAATAATAATAATCTTAACAATAAATAAACAATAACTGAAGTAAAATAAAATCTTATGTTCCTTCTGCTAGTTGCTAGTATCTCGATGTTCTAAAATTAAAACCGAAATAAAAATGACAAAACACAACAAAATTACTAAAACTTTAATTAAAATTTAAATCAAAACAACATATAAAAATAAAAACTGATTTAAAATATTAATTAAAAACAATTACAGTATCTCAGTGATAATAAAATAATGTGCCAAAAATAATACCACAATATACAAACGTCTAATTGTTTTTAATTAAGATATTATACGTAACATTTTTAAAAGATATAAACAATTTAAATATAACCTATATCTTTCATATTACAGTAAAACATTACCAGGTGTGTAATGTACAGCCATATATGAGATTCGCTTGATTCTCGTGAAAATAATGTTAACAAAAATCTTTTAAAAATGCAATTTTTTTCTTAAAGCATGAGCGTTTCATATTAATATTTACAGTGATTTTAAAAGAAATATCTGCAGTAGATTAGAAATCAGACAAACGTAAGCCGCTTTAGAGTCTTGTTAAACTTTATTTGGTCTTGCTCCTTTTTTCAGTCTTTCTTTGTTTTTATTTAAATGTAAAAGTTCCACAGGTTAAAAACCATTACAATTAGACATACACAATCAGAAATACACACAATCAGCGCAATACACATCAGGCGTTCATAAGACACACAAACAAATGGAGTGATTAGGACCAGCCCATTTAAAGACACACACACACACACACACACACACAGAGACGTTATAAGGGCTTCACAGAAAGGCACTATATCGCATTAAGCTTGAGATAAAGCACGAGTCGGGAGATCTGACAGGAACACCGGCAGTTCTGCTCGAGTTTCTTCTCAGAAACAATGAGGATAAAAGAAAAACACAGAGGAGAAAGAGTTAAGATGCGTCTCTTCCTTTCATCCAGTCTTTCTGTTGAGACACAGCGGTCTTCGGTTATATTTCTGACAGTACACAGATGTGTCCCTTTGCAGCACCCATACCTCCAGTGACGAACACAAGCAGAGCATCTCTACAGCCCATAATAAGCATCCTAAGGGGGATGTGTCTCGGTCCAGTGTCAAGGCCTCAGTAATAAATACTAATCGCTTCAAAACTTTATAGATTCAGCTGCATACAGTACGACTCTCCGAGGCTTGTGGAGCTGATTATCTTCACACACACACACACACACACACACACACACACACACACACTCGCGCGAGGAGAAACGCTCTGCTCGACCTGAACTAGCGGTGGTGTTTAGTCTGTCCCACATCTATGGAGGATTGGTAGAAAAATAAAAAAGATAATCACTATTATTATTTTCCTATATTCTGGAGGAAGGGGCGAGCTCGCTCTCCTTCAGAACACATCAGAATTAAAAGCGACGTTCATGCCTTTGACAATAAAGTTGGGGACCGCAATCACTAACTCGCAACTGAGAGGAAAAAAGTCATTAAAAAAATGTATTCTTATTCCATGGCAGAAAAAAAACAAAACATAATTCTGAGGTTTTTTTCTTGCATTCTGAGTTGATAACTTGCAAATGTGAGAAATATAGAAAATTATCAGATCGCAATAATTCTTTATTTGATCATTTTATGCTGGAGACTTTTTTTTTTCTCCAAAAAAAGGTCCAAATTGAGAGATAAAACCTCAGAATTCAGAGAAACGTCAAAATTGTGAATTTATAAGGAGGTTCTGAGAAAAAAAAAACACTTTATTTTTGTGGCAGAAAAAAGATCAAAACTAAGAATTCTGATTAGAAAACCTGAATTATAATGCAAACTCAAAATTACAAGTTTTTAATTTGCAACAGAGAAAAAAAGTGTCAATTGTGCGATAAAAATGCAAATTTTCATGGCAGAAAAAAATACATCTCGCAATTTGGACTTTTTTTCTTGCATTCTGTAACTCAGAATTATGAGTTAATAACTAATTGTGAAACAAGCTCGCAATTGCGAGAATTTTTTTTTATTATTTCATGGTGAAAAAAAAGAAAAAAGGGTCTTAATTGCGAGATTTACAAATGAAATAGTGAAAAGAGTGAGATAAACATTTGCAATTTCCGTTTATTTTGTTTTATTTTTTTGACGAAAAAAAAATTGCACGACGTAAGCTCGCCACTGTGAGAAATATATAGAATTATCGGATAAAAAGGTGAATTACCACCTCCTTTTATTACTTGAATACTAATAAAGCGTAGAGTGTAGTCTTCTGGCCGGACAGCACAGTGAGGTCAGAGGTCGCAGAGCGTTTCTCTTCCGCTGCAGGGAGATCTCGGAAACGCTCTTTGGCACAGGCGTTGGGATTCTCCCGCACATTACCGGCGGGATAGGATAAACCTGGGCTGAAGTCATACGAGCGGCTGCAGACACTGAACATTAGACCGCTAACACCCCATGCACTTCAAGCCAAATCCAAAAATTAATTAGCGTGACAGTTTCAAACAAAACCAGGCCAAAACAAAGTTAGTTTGGAGTTCGTTTCGGGAACTTTCCGAGAAACACCTTTGAATTGTCATTGGTCGGTGGTGATGATGTAATAGGTGGGTGTGGCTCTGAGGCTCCGCCTTCTTCCCATATTTTTTCTTCAGTTCGTCGAGGTCAGAATTGCTCAAGTATTTCGTTCTCGTTACGCCTAAGAGCGAGCGATGAAGAGCGGGTCGACCCGTCCGAGAGGAGAACAGGAGGTTCTGGGATGACCAACACTCAACACTCTTCCTTTCCCAGATTAAAGGGCAATCTCCTGGGGTTTCATTTCCCAGAGTTAGCGTGGATTAGAGCTGCACGACATTGGACAAACTGACATCGCGATATTTACTTTTTCTGTGATATATTGTGATATTTAGAAAACAGGAATCTAGGGATGCGCGATATATCGGCCACCATATCGGTATCGGCCGATATATGTTCATCTCAATGTTATCGGCATCGGCCTGATGAGAAAATCCGGCAAATATATTACAGCCAATAAATAATGCATTATTTCCTTCATCTGAGACTCTTCAGATGCGCACTGTTCAACATGGTGGTGCTGAATTGCGTGAAATATGATTGAAATCACTTCAAAACAGGAAAATACTGTTAAGTGCAACATAGCTGTCATATAGACTACATAAAATGATCATGAAAACATTATAATTGTGTGTTTTGGACATGGATTTAATGGTGAGACTTTTGTTTTAGTAATCAGGCTCTGAAAACTTGATTTAGATTCATCGGCCAATATATCGGTTATTGGCTTTCAAATATAAAGAATTATCGGTTATCAGTATCGGCCAAAATTATCATATCGGTGCATCGCTTGAATCCACATGTGCCGGATGTGTGCCGGATCTGGACCGTGTTGAATCCACATGTGCCAGGTGTGTGCCGGATGTGGGCCGGATCTGGACCGTGTTGAATCCACATGTGCCGGATGTGTGCCGGATGTGTGCCGGATGTGGGCCGGATCTGGACCGTGTTGAATCCACATGTGCCGGATGTGTGCCGGATGTGGGCCGGATGTGGGCCGGATCTGGACCGTGTTGAATCCACATGTGCCGGATGTGTGCCGGATGTGTGCCGGATGTGGGCCGGATCTGGACCGTGTTGAATCCACATGTGCCGGATGTGTGCCGGATGTGGGCCGGATGTGGGCCGGATCTGGACCGTGTTGAATCCACATGTGCCGGATGTGTGCCGGATGTGTGCCGGATGTGTGCCGGATGTGTGCCGGATCTGGACCGTGTTGAATCCACATGTGCCGGATGTGTGCCGGCACATGTGTGCCGGATGTGTGCCGGATCTGGACCGTGTTGAATCCACATGTGCCGGATGTGTGCCGGATGTGGGCCGGATCTGGACCGTGTTGAATCCACATGTGCCGGATGTGTGCCGGATGTGTGCCGGATGTGGGCCGGATCTGGACCGTGTTGAATCCACATGTGCCGGATGTGTGCCGGATGTGGGCCGGATGTGGGCCGGATCTGGACCGTGTTGAATCCACATGTGCCGGATGTGTGCCGGATGTGTGCCGGATGTGTGCCGGATGTGTGCCGGATCTGGACCGTGTTGAATCCACATGTGCCGGATGTGTGCCGGATGTGTGCCGGATGTGGGCCGGATCTGGACCGTGTTGAATCCACATGTACCAGATGTGGGCCGGATCTTGAATAGCTATATTTGGGAAATAACTCTAGAATGAGCATGTGATTTTCTAGGTGAGTTTGGATTGGGAATATTCCCACTGTTTTTGACTAGTATCGCGATGTCAGTTTAATCTGGACCTAAGGTGCAGCCCTGTTACGGGCCAGGGTTCAGAAGCGGTCGTCTCTGGGCAGCGCCTGGGACCGGAACGGGCTGAGGCCGAGGCTCCTGCGGGGGTGGACCCGCTCTTCCACCGGCCGAGCCCAGCCCAGGTCTATGAGCGGGGAGTCGGCCGGGTTCAGCGGGGCGACCCGCAGAGACAGATTCGGGCTGCCGTTGGTCGAGCAGGGCGCCGAGCGCGAGGTCGGGAAGGGGGTGGAGAAGGGGTCAAAGGTCGATCCGTGGTCCGTGTTCATGGAAGGGTCCACCTTCAGATTGAAGGGGTCACAGTCTGGCGTGGGGAAGGGGTCACAGTTCGTGAAGGGGTTGTTGGGCGAGGGCTGGAACCCCAGCCGAGGGCTCGTGGGACTGCTGGCGGGCTTCCTAACGCCGGCTCGGTCCACGGCGCCGGCCGATACGAAGCTCCACGGGTCGATGCGGGGCCGGTTCGGGGACGGGCGTGGGCGAGGCACGATGTTGACCTCCAGACGACGGGTTTTGGGGCTCCACAAACGGGGGTCCGGGTACAGGGCGAACGGCATCGGGGACTTGTCCTCCGCCTCAAACGTGTCTTGACACAACGGAAGATCCAACACTAGTAAAGAGAGAAGTGAATCAGTGTCAGTTCACCAGCGCTTCGGAGAAAAGCTTTGGATAAATGCACAGACGTAAATGTAACATAATTTGAACCAATGACGCCACATTCACAGCAGCAACTGCACGGCTTAGTTGTATTGTATTTTAATTCTTGCACTAGTAACATCTTAGTTTTATGTTAAATATTTACTGGTTCTGAACAGTAGTTCATATTTCGAAATACTATTTAAAAAATGCCATCTTATTCTACTAGAACAGTTTTCCTGCTTGAATGTTGATTATTCTCCTCATATTCTCCATTGTTGCGGCTCCTCTCTTCCCAGTCTGTCAGTAACGCTCTGTTTACTTCCTGTCTCTATGAAGCCCCTCCTTCTGGAAAGCACACTGTGCTCTGATTGGTCGGCTGGAGCAGTGTGTTGTGATTGGTCGAGCGCTTCGAGTGTGTTTGGGAAATGCCCCGCCCCTTTCCATAACCGCCAGTTTAACACACTACTAACTAACTCAACCAGGCCCCGCCCCTTTATTCTGCGCATTAATTATTATAATGAGGAATATTGTGACGTGTTCCCGGGAGAAACTCGAGACTAATGGAGGCGTTTCAGGAGTTCAGGAACACTGACTCTGATATAGAGGAGAACTGGAGCTTCTTCATCAAACAGCAACATCACACACTAAACACAGATCAACATGGAAACGGCATCATAAGTCCTCTTTAAAACATAAATATCCTAGCATTATTTATGCAATTGTAATTGCAGTGTAAATACATCTAAATTCTGATTTAGAAGTGCCACTTCTGCTACCGATTTCATTTGATTGGTAATAAACTGTTTAATAGAGAAATATCCGAACCGTTGAATTATTAGTGCACACATACCAGCTACAATAACACCACATTATTTTAATTATTAAATAATTTTAAACAGTTCAATGGTGTACTGTCAGTTCTTGGTACATTCATCTACATTGATGCATTTAGCAGATGCTTTTATCCAAAGAAATGTATAAATTGTTATCATTTAGACCCATGACTTTGGCGTTGCGAGCTAAAACAGTGAATGCAACTGAAAAACTTTAATATTTAATATAAGTCCTCTGATGTTTTCTAAACGGCTAATGCTGATGGGATTTCTAGACAGCCGATTGGCCGATAGTTGAAATTTAAGTTGCAATTCTAATTGAACAAAGAAACTGCATAGACGCAATTTGTGTTGCATGAAGTGCAAAATAACTAAAAGTAGCTAGAGCTGTGTTAGTGAAGGCGGAGTGTTACCCAG
>JARWKJ010000003.1:65760192-65765192 GCA_029959095.1 Rhinichthys osculus | reverse complement strand
CTTCTGTTAGACTCTCACACATGAATTATGTTGAATATCTGTCAGCTGTTAAATTTAACTACACAATTAGATAATACCAGTTTAGCTCAACCAGTGACCAAGCAATGCTTCATGTTGTTCAGTGTGTGTGTAAAAAGAGCATTAGCGATTACAGAAAACACACTTCAGCAAAACATGATCAGCTCAAAGTGGAGGAATCATTTCTGGTCCCACATCTGGTAGTCACTGTATGAAGAATATTTGGGTAGAATATGTCACAGTTTACTTTATTTTGCTCTCCTCACTTACATAAATGAACTATAGTGTCCTGCACACACTAGTGAAACAATATAAAAATTTTTATCTGTTGTCTGAATAATTTTGACTGCAGCAACGCACTAAAAACTATTAGGACCCCCATATCCCATTAAACTCCTTCAACACCTAGCATCATTGTGGTGGCTTCTGAATGGGCAAACATGGCTCACATTTCTTCATTAAATGTGAAAATCTAGTATATTCCTATGAGCTTTAAAACGAAACAACAAGCATCGTGTGTGACGTGAACACATCATTCCAGGAAACCTCTATCGCTGTATCTGAATAAACAGAGGACTGAAACACTCTGATGAAACACGACTAATAAACACACGACTGCCGTATTCTGTGTGAGAAGCGCATCATCTCACAGGAGGATGAGCTCGGCTGTCCTGATGAAGTGAGTTTAGAGTAAAAGTGTGTTATTAAATGTTGTCTTTTGTTGGACAAGAGGTTCATAAATGCGTGTCATGTTTGGAAAGATGTTTAACGCGTGATGCTTTTTCAAATGCACGTTATAAGTGTCTCAAACTCGCAGTGTTTCAGAGTGAGCCGCGATTACTGAGCCGTGCTTCACTGACACGCTGCACATAACTAATAATCACAGCATTGCCATTTCATAATCACCAAAAGCCAAACCGGTTTAAGTGCGATTACATGTAAACTGTGATGAATCGTGCAGCGCTCCTCCGTGTGTGTGTGTGTGGTGAAGGCCTCACCCTGAGGCATGCTGATCTTCTCCCCGTTCTTAACCTTCAGCTTGTGCTTCTTGAAGGTCCCCTTGCGCTTCTTGACGTTGGGCTTCTGGTTGTGGTTGAGGTGCAGGATGAGCAGGGATAGTTCTCGCTCGAACACGTCTTGCTCCCACTGCGCCAACTGTTGCTCACGCTGACGGAGGAACTCCTCGTGAGACTTCTGTTCCAGAGCCGCACGCTTCAGCTCCTCCTCACGGCAGCGCAGCTCCTACACACACACACACACACACAGGTGTTCAGACATATACACACATGCAACAAGCACATCATGATATTTCGCCATGTTTGGGTTGAAAGTTCTTTGTCCTACACTGCTGTCAACCTTTTGAACACTGAACACTTACAAAAACTTAGCTTTTTATGTTCAAACCGGAGTCAGACAAAGATGGAGAGACTCAAGAAGAAGTGACAACATTTCTGAATGGTTAGTTGATGAATTTATGTATCTGATGTGTAGTTATCTTGTAGTCATTGATTAGCATATTCTGTCATGATAATCTATAAATCGCATTTCCGGAGGCGGGGTTTATGTAAATATTAGGGTCTGTGATGTCACTAACCCGGGAGGAAGCTCGTGTAGTTCCTACCAGCCGTTTGTTTTAGTCCTTAAAAAGCGATTTCTTTAAAAGAAAATATCTCCCTTTGAACTTTTGTTGATACCGATATGTTTTTTTTTACTCACAAATGGCAGTTTCTACTCAGTAAAATATTTTAGAGCTCGACTTAAGAAGAAAAATGTATAATCTCTGTCGATACTTCCGTGACTTAAGATGTCATTATCTTCCATGACCTCATATATCCAGGTTTTCCAAGACTGTGAGAATCTTTGGTTCTTAAATGAAAATGACACGAAAATTAATAAAATTAAGACATAGGTTGTCAGTTTTCATTTTGATTTTGAGCTGTCTTAGCTTATTTTAAAGCTTGTGTTATCTCCTTTTAAAACGATTTTGGGTCATCTTAAAGTTTGAAGAGTCCCTTTGAAAAGTCTATGAAATGCCGTAGTTATTAGAGTTATTGATAATAATGTAAAACCATTTTATAAACACGATTTGTCAGTGCATGTGAGTGATTGACCATTGAAACATGAAAGCAGAGAGCAGTGATCAGGTTTAACAGGTCTAATCTATCCCATGATGCACCTTCTCTTTAGCCCGCAGCTCGTCGAACATGTCCTGGATCTCCAGCTTCCAGTCCTCCTGGAGAGAGTGGAAGGAGTCCTGTGGCATCTCCTCCTTCACCTGCTCCTCCAGGGCCGTCAGCTGCTCCAGGATAGAGCTGAAACTGGGCCGCCGGTGCGGGTCCTGGTCCCAGCACTCTGACACACACACACACACAGCATTTAATGAAACTTAACTGGCAAAGCTAGTCAAGACAGACGTTAAAGACTTAAATCATTTTAAAAGCTTGAAGGTTTTACAGGCCGTACAGTCAGAAAGACCATCAGATACTCTACTGATAAAAATAGTATGTATGTATGGATGGATAGACGGACAGATGGACGGGTGGATGGATGTATGGATAGACGGACAGATGGACGGGTGGGTGGATGGATGGATGTATGGATGGATGGATGGACGGATGGATGGACGGGTGGATGGACGGGTGAATGGATGGATGGATGGATGGATGGATGGACGGGTGGATGGATGGATGGATGGATGGATGGATGGACGGGTGGATGGATGGATGGATGGATGGACGGGTGGATGGATGCATGTACGGATGGATCGACGGATGGATGGACGGGTGGATGGACGGGTGGATGGATGGAAGGATGGATGGATGGTTGGATGGATGGATGGATGGATGGATGGATGGATGGATGGATGGATGGATGGATGGATGGATGGATGGATGGATGGATGGACGGGTGGATGGATGGATGGATCGACGGACGGATTGACGGGTGGATGGATGGATGGACGGGTGGATGGATGTATGGATAGACGGACAGATGGACGGGTGGATGGATGGATGTATGGATGGATCGACGGATGGATGGACGGGTGGATGGATGGATGGATGGATGGATGGATGGATGGACGGGTGGATGGATGGATGTATGGATGGATCGACGGATGGATGGACAGGTGGATGGATGCATGTACGGATGCATGTACGGATGGATCGACGGATGGATGGACGGGTGGATGGACGGGTGGATGGACGGGTGGATGGACGGGTGGTTGGATGGATGGATGGATGGATGGATGGATGGATAGTTGGATGGATGGATGGACGGGTGGATGGATGGATGGATCGACGGACGGATGGATGGATGGATGGATGGATGGATGGATGGATGGACTGGTGGATGGACGGGTGGATGGACGGGTGGATGGATGGATCGACGGACGGATGGACGGATGGATGGATGGATCGACGGACGGATGGACGGGTGGATGGATGGATGGATGGATGTATGGATGGATGGATGGATGTATGGATAGACGGGTGGATGGATGGATGGATGTATGGATCGATGGACGGATGGACGGGTGGATGGATGCATATATGGATGGATGGATGGACCCACCGGACATGAGCATGGCGAAGGGTTCAGGACAGGTGGAGGGGATCGGAAGCGTCAGTTTGTTTACAGCGACTCCATAAGCCACAGCCAGACCATCAATCCCTCGGTACGGGACCTCACCAGTCAGAAGCTCCCATAATAACACACCATAACTGGGGGAGAGGGAGAGAGAGAGAGAGAGAGAGAGAGAGAGAGAGAGAGAGAGAGAGAGAGAGAGAGAGAGAGAGAGAGAGAGAGAGAGAGAGAGATTATAACAAGTTTATTACAACTATCCTAAACTATTATAATCAGTTCCTACCTAAGGGAGTGCACAAATATACACATTCAATTCATATCAAATACCCAAATCAAACACAACACAGAGGCTTTTTACACAGAGGCCCTACAACACCAAATCAATCCAAGACATAAGATCCCCCATAACCTTGTAATACCGAAAGTCAAATAAAATTCTGGATTTCACTAGGTTAAGGAACACAATTTGCATTTCGTTCAATTCTTATTTTTCTAGTGTCATAAATGAGAGAGAGAGAGAGAGAGAGAGAGAGAGAGAGAGAGAGAGAGAGAGAGTGGGAGTGAGACGCCCACAGCAGTTTTATATAGTCGTTTAATTACAGCATATACAGACACACACAAACACCAGAGCTTCTCGCTCCGCACGGCTTGAACACACAGATCCGAGCGCTTTAAAGCCCTGCGAGGCTGCAGTAACTCCCCGAGAGCTCGTTCAATCGAGACCTGTAAATTGGACGAGAACATTTGATGTTTCCCTGCAGAGGAGAAGCGTGTATTAAAGGGAAAACGGTGAAGCGATACGTCTAGTTTGTGTCTGTGGGCGATGAATTTAAAGCCAGTTAATCTGAGAGCAGCATTGACATTCAGCTGAGCTTATTAGAGGGAATCAAGCCGCTTCCAGACCATCTGAAGAGATTTAAACACAGTCCTCAGCTTTGAGAAGGTGACGGAGAACATTTGAGAAACGCTTTCTCAAATGTTCTCAAAAAGTTACTGTAGAAAGTTACTGTAATTGTCTAAAAGCATTAACCAATGAATGCTGACGCAGGGACGCACCAGTAACCTCAGACACCGTTCGCCTCTTCTACCAACAGTGGGACACACTACTGTCTGAATCAGGGCTGGGAGAGTTACTTTGAAAAGTAATGCAGTGCAATATTGTCTTACTCCCTTAAAAAGTAACAAATTGACTTTCAATTGATGGGCAAAAAAAAAGTTAATATTAAATATATCTAATGACATTAGGCCTATTTACGGTGCTATTGAAAATCAATACATTTCAAGGTATCGTATCAAAGTAGTGTCGAGTTTCTTGTAGGGTGCCGTTGGGAAACACTGGGTTAACCGGTAAGTCTTGAAGAGCAGTTGACACGGTTTCTAATGTCACATGTTGAGTT
>JARWKJ010000003.1:65750192-65757692 GCA_029959095.1 Rhinichthys osculus | reverse complement strand
CACACTCACTTTATTTACACTTACTCACATTTACACACTTACTCACGCTTAAACACTCTCACACTTTATTTACACTTACTCACATTTACACACTCACACTATTTTCACTTACTCGGATACACACTCACTCTCATACTTTATTTACACTTACTCACATTTACACACTCACACACTTTATTTAAACTTACTCACATTTACACACTTTATTTACACTTACTCACATTTACACACTTACTCACGCTTAAACACTCTCACACTTTATTTACACTTACTCACATTTACACACTCACTTTATTTACACTTACTCACATTTACACACTTACTCACGCTTAAACACTCTCACACTTTATTTACACTTACTCACATTTACACACTCACTTTATTTACACTTACTCACATTTACACACTTACTCACGCTTAAACATCCTCACACTTTAAATTTCACTTACACACTCTCACACTTTATTCACACTTACTCACATTCACACACTCACACTATTTTCACTTACTCGGATACACACTCACTCTCATACTTTATTTACACTTACTCACATTTACACACTCACACACTTTATTTACACTTACTCACATTTACACACTCTCACACTTTATTTACACTTACTCACATTTACACACTCTCACACTTTATTTACACTTACATTTACACACTCACTTTATTTACACTTACTCACACTTACACACTCACTCACACGTACACACTCTCACACTTTATTTACACTTACTCACATTTACACACTCTCACACTTTATTTACACTTACTCACATTTACACACTCTCACACTTTATTTACACTTACTCACATTTACACACTCACTTTATTTACACTTACTCACATTTACACACTCACTCACACTTACACACTCTCACACTTTATTTACACTTACTCACATTTACACACTCACTTTATTTACACTTACTCACACTTACACACTCTCACACTTTATTTACACTTACTCACATTTACACACTCTCACACTTTATTTACACGTACTCACATTTACACACTCTCACACTTTATTTACACTTACTCACATTTACACACTCTCACACTTTATTTACACTTACTCACATTTACACACTCACTTTATTTACACTTACTCACATTTACACACTCACACACTTTATTTACACTTACTCACACTTACACACTCTCACACTTTATTTACACTTACTCACATTTACACACTCTCACACTTTATTTACACTTACTCACATTTACACACTCTCACACTTTATTTACACTTACTCACATTTACACACTCTCACACTTTATTTACACTTACTCACATTTACACACTCTCACACTTTATTTACACTTACTCACATTTACACACTCACTTTATTTACACTTACTCACACACTTTATTTACACTTACTCACACTTACACTCTCACACTTTATTTACACTTACTCACATTTACACACTCTCACACTTTATTTACACTTACTCACATTTACACACTCACACACATTATTTACACTTACTCACATTTACACACTCTCACACTTTATTTACACTTACTCACATTTACACACTCACACACTTTATTTACACTTACTCACACTTACACAGTCTCACACTTTATTTACACTTACTCACATTTACACACTCTCACACTTTATTTACACTTACTCACACTTACACAGTCTCACACTTTATTTACACTTACTCACATTTACACACTCTCACTTTATTTACACTTACATTTACACTCACTTTATTTACACTTACTCACACTTACACACTCTCACACTTTATTTACACTTACTCACATTTACACACTCTCACTTTATTTACACTTACATTTACACTCACTTTATTTACACTTACTCACACTTACACACTCTCACACTTTATTTTCCCTTACTCAGTTACACACTCACTCTCACTTTATTTACACTTACTCACATTTACACACTCACTTTATTTACACTTACTCACATTTACACACTCTCACACTTTATTTACACTCACTCACACTTACACACTCTCACACTTTATTTACACTTACTCACATTTACACACTCACTTTATTTACACTTACTCACATTTACACACTCACACTTTATTTACACTTACTCACATTTACACACTCTCACACTTTATTTACACTTACTCACATTTACACACTCACTTTATTTACACTTACTCACATTTACACACTCACACTTTATTTACACTTACTCACATTTACACACTCTCACACTTTATTTACACTCACTCACACTTACACACTCTCACACTTTATTTACACTTACTCACATTTACACACTCACTTTATTTACACTTACTCACATTTACACACTCACACTTTATTTACACTTACTCACATTTACACACTCTCACACTTTATTTACACTTACTCACATTTACACACTCTCACACTTTATTTACACTTACTCACATTTACACACTCTCACACTTTATTTACACTTACTCACACTTACACACTCTCACACTTTATTTACACTTACTCACATTTACAAACTCTCACACTTTATTTACACTTACTCACATTTACACACTCTCACACTTTATTTACACTTACTCACATTTACACACTCTCACACTTTATTTACACTTACTCACATTTACACACTCACTTTATTTACACTTACTCACACACTTTATTTACACTTACTCACACTTACACACTCTCACACTTTATTTACACTTACTCACATTTACACACTCTCACACTTTATTTACACTTACTCACATTTACACACATTATTTACACTTACTCACATTTACACACTCTCACACTTTATTTACACTTACTCACATTTACACACTCACTCTCACACTTTATTTACACTTACTCACACTTACACAGTCTCACACTTTATTTACACTTACTCACACTTACACACTCTCACACTTTATTTACACTTACTCACATTTACACACTCACACTATTTTCACTTACTCGGATACACACTCACTCTCATACTTTATTTACACTTACTCACATTTACACACTCACACACTTTATTTACACTTACTCACATTTACACACTCTCACACTTTATTTACACTTACTCACATTTACACACTCTCACACTTTATTTACACTTACTCACATTTACACACTCACTTTATTTACACTTACTCACACTTACACACTCACTCACACTTACACACTCTCACACTTTATTTACACTTACTCACATTTACACACTCTCACACTTTATTTACACTTACTCACATTTACACACTCTCACACTTTATTTACACTTACTCACATTTACACACTCACACACTTTATTTACACTAACTCACATTTACACACTCTCACACTTTATTTACACTTACTCACATTTACACACTCTCACACTTTATTTACACTTACTCACATTTACACACTCACTTTATTTACACTTACTCACATTTACACACTCACTTTATTTACACTTACTCACATTTACACACTCTCACACTTTATTTACACTTACTCACATTTACACACTCTCACACTTTATTTACACTCACTCACACTTACACACTCTCACACTTTATTTACACTTACTCACATTTACACACTCACTTTATTTACACTTACTCACATTTACACACTCACACTTTATTAACACTTACACTTACACACTCTCACACTTTATTTACACTTACTCACATTTACAAACTCTCACACTTTATTTACACTTACTCACATTTACACACTCTCACACTTTATTTACACTTACTCACATTTACACACTCACACACTTTATTTACACTTACTCACACTTACACAGTCTCACACTTTATTTACACTTACTCACACTTACACACTCTCACACTTTATTTACACTTACTCACATTTACACACTCACACACTTTATTTACACTTACTCACACTTACACAGTCTCACACTTTATTTACACTTACTCACACTTACACACTCTCACACTTTATTTACACTTACTCACATTTACACACTCTCACACTTTATTTACACTTACTCACATTTACACACTCTCACTTTATTTACACTTACTCACTTTATTTACACTTACTCACAAGTACACACTCTCACACTTTATTTACACTTACTCACATTTACACACTCTCACACTTTATTTACACTTACTCACATTTACACACTCTCACACTTTATTTACACTTACTCACATTTACACACTCACACACTTTATTTACACTTACTCACATTTACACACTCTCACACATTATTAACACTTACTCACATTTACACACTCTCACACTTTATTTACACTTACTCACATTTACACACTCACTTTATTTACACTTACTCACATTTACACACTCACTCACACTTACACACTTACTCACATTTACACACTCACTTTATTTACACTTACTCACATTTACACACTCACACACTTTATTTACACTTACTCACACTTACACACTCTCACACTTTATTTAAACTTACTCACATTTACACACTCTCACACTTTATTTACACTTACTCACATTTACACACTCTCACACTTTATTTACACTTACTCACACTTACACAGTCTCACACATTATTTACACTTACTCACATTTACACACTCACACACTTTATTTACACTTACTCACATTTACACACTCTCACACATTATTAACACTTACTCACATTTACACACTCTCACACTTTATTTACACTTACTCACATTTACACACTCACTTTATTTACACTTACTCACATTTACACACTCACTCACACTTACACACTTACTCACATTTACACACTCACTTTATTTACACTTACTCACATTTACACACTCACACACTTTATTTACACTTACTCACACTTACACACTCTCACACTTTATTTACACTTACTCACATTTACACACTCTCACACTTTATTTACACTTACTCACATTTACACACTCACACACTTTATTTACACTTACTCACACTTACACACTCTCACACTTTATTTACACTTACTCACATTTACACACTCACACACTTTATTTACACTTACTCACATTTACACACTCTCACACTTTATTTACACTTACTCACATTTACACACTCTCACACTTTATTTACACTTACTCACATTTACACACTCACTTTATTTACACTTACTCACACTTACACACTCACTCACACTTACACACTCTCACACTTTATTTACACTTACTCACATTTACACACTCTCACACTTTATTTACACTTACTCACATTTACACACTCTCACACTTTATTTACACTTACTCACATTTACACACTCACACACTTTATTTACACTAACTCACATTTACACACTCTCACACTTTATTTACACTTACTCACATTTACACACTCACACACTTTATTTACACTAACTCACATTTACACACTCTCACACTTTATTTACACTTACTCACATTTACACACTCTCACACTTTATTTACACTTACTCACATTTACACACTCACTTTATTTACACTTACTCACATTTACACACTCACTTTATTTACACTTACTCACATTTACACACTCTCACACTTTATTTACACTTACTCACATTTACACACTCTCACACTTTATTTACACTCACTCACACTTACACACTCTCACACTTTATTTACACTTACTCACATTTACACACTCACTTTATTTACACTTACTCACATTTACACACTCACACTTTATTAACACTTACACTTACACACTCTCACACTTTATTTACACTTACTCACATTTACAAACTCTCACACTTTATTTACACTTACTCACATTTACACACTCTCACACTTTATTTACACTTACTCACATTTACACACTCACACACTTTATTTACACTTACTCACACTTACACAGTCTCACACTTTATTTACACTTACTCACACTTACACACTCTCACACTTTATTTACACTTACTCACATTTACACACTCACACACTTTATTTACACTTACTCACACTTACACAGTCTCACACTTTATTTACACTTACTCACACTTACACACTCTCACACTTTATTTACACTTACTCACATTTACACACTCTCACACTTTATTTACACTTACTCACATTTACACACTCTCACTTTATTTACACTTACTCACTTTATTTACACTTACTCACAAGTACACACTCTCACACTTTATTTACACTTACTCACATTTACACACTCTCACACTTTATTTACACTTACTCACATTTACACACTCTCACACTTTATTTACACTTACTCACATTTACACACTCACACACTTTATTTACACTTACTCACATTTACACACTCTCACACATTATTAACACTTACTCACATTTACACACTCTCACACTTTATTTACACTTACTCACATTTACACACTCACTTTATTTACACTTACTCACATTTACACACTCACTCACACTTACACACTTACTCACATTTACACACTCACTTTATTTACACTTACTCACATTTACACACTCACACACTTTATTTACACTTACTCACACTTACACACTCTCACACTTTATTTACACTTACTCACATTTACACACTCTCACACTTTATTTACACTTACTCACATTTACACACTCTCACACTTTATTTACACTTACTCACATTTACACACTCTCACACTTTATTTACACTTACTCACATTTACACACTCTCACACTTTATTTACACTTACTCACATTTACACACTCTCACACTTTATTTACACTTACTCACATTTACACACTCACTTTATTTACACTTACTCACATTTACACACTCTCACACTTTATTTACACTTACTCACATTTACACACTCACTTTATTTACACTTACTCACACACTTTATTTACACTTACTCACACTTACACACTCTCACACTTTATTTACACTTACTCACATTTACACACTCACACACTTTATTTACACTTACTCACATTTACACACTCTCACACTTTATTTACACTTACTCACATTTACACACTCACTTTATTTACACTTACTCACACACTTTATTTACACTTACTCACACTTACACACTCTCACACTTTATTTACACTTACTCACATTTACACACTCACACACTTTATTTACACTTACTCACATTTACACACTCACACACATTATTTACACTTACTCACATTTACACACTCACACTTTATTTACACTTACTCACATTTACACACTCACACACTTTATTTACACTTACTCACACTTACACACTCTCACACTTTATTTTCCCTTACTCAGTTACACACTCACTCTCACTTTATTTACACTTACTCACATTTACACACTCTCACACTTTATTTACACTTACTCACATTTACACACTCTCACTTTATTTACACTTACTCACACTTACACACTCTCACACTTTATTTTCCCTTACTCAGTTACACACTCACTCTCACTTTATTTACACTTACTCACATTTACACACTCACTTTATTTACACTTACTCACACATACACACTCTCGCACTTTATTTTCACTTACACACTCACACTTTATTTACACTTACACACACACACACACCCTGAAATACCTCACACTCACACTCTCACACACTTTCTCTCAC
>JARWKJ010000003.1:65700192-65745192 GCA_029959095.1 Rhinichthys osculus | reverse complement strand
CTTTTTCCTCCACTATTCCAATGAATTTGGTCACTATGTGTGTGTGTGTGTGTGTGTGTGTGTGTGTGTGTTTTCTGCCCTCTTGACATATTCATTCCAGAGTGCCACTGTCTTTGGGAAAAATCTGAACTCCTGGTGCATGCTGGGAAATATTTTCTGAGGCTGTAAAAGGGGAATCCCGTGCCAAGGCCATACCTGCCCGCCCACACACACACACACACACACACACACACACCAAATCTCCGGATGAGCCTTTCCAAAATAAAGAGAGGCCATGAGCTGCTCGTCCTTATCTCTCTCACACACATGCACTCACACACACTCTCTCTCTCTCTTTCTCTCTCTCTCTCTCACACAAACACACACAAACACACACACAAAATATTAAAATAACTGAAAAAAAAAATTTATATATATATATATATATATATAAGAACTATATAGACATTCTTAAAATAAAAAAACTAATAAATATGACAAAAACAATTACTGAAAAATACAAAGAAATTAAGCTTATTAAAAATATTTAACTACAAACTATCATAGTATCACCAGGACATTTTAAAGCCCAAAAACATCATTTCATGAACCAATTTTTAACGGGGTAAAAACTATCAAAATGATGTCATATTTGGTCAAGGTTGTCTAAAAGCGTCTTTTAGTTCCAAAACCAACAAAAGGAACAAACATGGCTGCACTCGGTCTAACTTAATTATGCATATCATTAAAGCTGCAGTCCGTAACTTTTTTAAGTTAAAAATAATCCAAAATAATTATATTAAAAAAAAACTTATTCTGCCAGTGGTCAAAACTCTCTGCTTGCCATAGCTAGATTCAAAACGGTTAGCTTGTAATAATGATTTTAATTCCAGTGGTACTGGTGGGTTTCCGCAGGAAATTCGAGCATGTCTTTGCGTCATGACGTCACACCCGTACACATAAAGAAGGAGTTTCGGCTAGCCGGCTATACTGCGCGTGACGAGATGTTTAGATGTATAGGCTTTTCTCGCAGCACTTTACATAATTAAACTTATGGCGGATCCAGAAAGATCCAAACAACAATCATCAGTGTCAACTGGAGATTCAGCAGTTATAAAACCCAAAAGACTTCGTACTTCGGATTTAAGGTGGCTAGAGAAAGAGAAAGAAACCGTCTCATGCGAACACAAGGATTTAAACATCGGCGGGGCTTTTGAAAAGTGCGTGAACTCCGTGTTTTGAAGGGGTTCGAGACGGAAGAAGAGACGGCTTTTTTCTGCTGAACAAGTAAGACATTTCAATAGTTCAATCGTGTAACAGTACGTTTTCTTAATTCACAGTTATGGAGTTTCCTTTGTTGTGCCTTTCTCGTTTTGCTATTATGGAGAATATGAATTCTGAACTACACAGGTAACCATAAAACACATTAAATTTAACATTAGTCACGCAATGCTGATGTTGTTAACATGAACAATTTGAGAACAAAGTAGGCTATAATTTGCACGGTTGCTGTAAATCGCGTTGATTAAATCTAACGAAGCTTATCATGTCGAATGCTTTTTCCCCCTTAGTTGGTCAGAACAAAAATGGATGTTACTTACTTGTTCAGAAGACATTTTCTTATGAAAATTCTTATGTTGGTCAAACTTTCAAAAAGTGAATCTGTGATTGTGTATGCCAGTATCCACACAGTGACTGACAGCAGCACTCGCCTCAAAGCACTGTGTTCATCCGCGCTGTTTCATGCCGATTTACAACCCACGTAAAGATGATAATTCAGCCAATCACTGCAGTTACAGATTTCGAACAGACAGATGGCGAGAAAGAGGAAAAGATACGGACTGCAGCTTTAAAAACTACACGAGTCATAAACTACTGAGTTTGGTTTGAATGACATTTCCTTTTGAGTGAACCATGTTCTCAGCTTCGAAAGTCACTCGTAGCATCTCTGTCCTCCACCACTGAGATTTCATTCATTCGTTCTAAGGCCCGCCCCCAAAGTCCTGCCATTGGCCGAGTCAGAAGTTCAACAGACCAATCAAACGCCTCACAGGGTTTCCCTCTTACGAGAGTCAGATTCATGCAGAAACACAGTTGACACGCTGCTTCTCATTAAACCCTCTTTAATTACAGAGATTGCAAGACCACATCGCACGTCATGATCAGGATTGCAGGATTGCGAGGACGAACACTAAGGTTTGCAACAGAACTAAAGCTTACAGATTCAAAAGCGCTTCGTTTAGCAGATCAGAGATAAACGATACAGAGGAGATTAAAGTAAAACCTGCATAAATTAACATATTCTGAACAAAATACTGAAGAACCTTAACATGATTAATTTACAAAAAATTGTGAAACGTAAGAACAAGTGGAAAAATAAACTTCAACAAAACACATGATGTGTGTGTGTGTGTGTGTGTGTGTGTGTGTGTGTGTGTGTGTGTGTGTGTGTGTGTGAAGGGTTAAATTTAGGGGTCGGTTAGTGTGTGTGTGTGTGTGTGTGTGGGATGGGTAGGTTTAGGGGTCGGGTTAGTGTGTGTGTGTGTGTGTGTGTGTGGGATGGGTAGGTTTAGGGGTCGGGTTAGTGTGTGTGTGTGTGTGTGTGTGTCTGTGTGTGTGTGTGTGTGTCTGTGTGTGTGTGTCTGTGTGTGTGTGTGTGTGTGTCTGTGTGTGTGTGTGTGTCTGTGTGTCTGTGTCTGTGAGACTCAGTGTCGCCATCATTACATCATTTCCTCTGCAGTTCCTGTAAAGTGGTGTTGTGTCCTTAAGCTGGGAAACTCAGTACACACACCTGGGAAACTCAGTACACACACCTGGGAAACTCAGTACACACACCTGGGAAACTCAGTACACACAACTGGGAAACTCAGTACACACACCTGGGAAACTCAGTACACACACCTGGGAAACTCAGTACACACACCTGGGAAACTCAGTACACACACCTGGGAAACTCAGTACACACACCTGGGAAACTCAGTAAACACACCTGGGAAACTCAGTACACACACCTGGGAAACTCAGTACACACCTGGGAAACTCAGTACACACAACTGGGAAACTCAGTACACACACCTGGGAAACTCAGTACACACACCTGGGAAACTCAGTAAACACACCTGGGAAACTCAGTACACACACCTGGGAAACTCAGTACACACACCTGGAAAACTCAGTACACACACCTGGGAAACTCAGTACACACACCTGGGAATATCAGTACACACACCTGGGAATATCAGTACACACACCTGGGAAACTCAGTACACACACCTGGGAAACTCAGTACACACACCTGGGAATATCAGTACACACACCTGGGAAACTCAGTACACACACCTGGGAAACTCAGTACACACACCTGGGAATATCAGTACACACACCTGGGAAACTCAGTACACACACCTGGGAAACACAGTACACACACCTGGGAAACTCAGTACACACACCTGGGAAACACAGTACACACACCTGGGAATATCAGTACACACACCTGGGAAACTCAGTACACACACCTGGGAAACTCAGTACACACAACTGGGAAACACAGTACACACACCTGGGAAACACAGTACACACACCTGGGAAACACAGTACACACACCTGGGAATATCAGTACACACACCTGGGAAACTCAGTACACACACCTGGGAAACTCAGTACACACACCTGGGAAACTCAGTACACACACCTGGGAAACTCAGTACACACACCTGGGAAACTCAGTACACACACCTGGGAAACTCAGTACACACACCTGGGAAACTCAGTACACACACCTGGGAAACTCAGTACACACACCTGGGAAACTCAGTACACACACCTGGGAAACTCAGTACACACACCTGGGAAACTCAGTACACACACCTGGGAAACTCAGTACACACACCTGGGAATATCAGTACACACACCTGGATGGAGCTGAGCCATGTTTACATGCAAAACGATCTGTGGCTTTTTAAATGTCTGAATGAATGTGAAGTAATTTGAGAGAAAACTGATACTCCCTAGAAGGACAAATGACAAGACGACAACCAACCGACCAACATCATGACTCTTCCCATCAAGATGTGACAGGACAAGTTTCTAGCATGAAGTAATTGTTCTGTCCTCAATAAAAAAGTGTAACATCCAGTCAGATCAGATCAGATTTGATGCTTAGCATTCAGCTTTCCAAGACGGAGCATTTGACCAATGAGATTTCACTGTGTGTGGAGTGATTTGACAAAAATAGACAGTAGAATAGAACGACTAACAGACAACAAACAACACAGGAAAGCATGTGGAACAACTCTACTGAAGTTTATTCTTTCATCAGTAGTTTAATGTGAGGAGTTTGTTTAATCAGTAAACTATTGGTTAAAGAAGAATCTCTTCACATTAAACTACTGAATACAGTAACTCTACACATTAAACTACTGAACACAGAAACTCTTCACACTAAACTACTGAATACAGTAACTCTACACATTAAACTACTGAACACAGAAACTCTTCACACTAAACTACTGAATACAGTAACTCTACACATTAAACTACTGAATACAGAATCTATTCACATTAAACTACTGAATACAGAAACTCTTCACATTAAACTACTGAATACAGAAACTCTTCACATTAAACTACTGAATACAGAATCTCTTCACATTAAACTACTGAATACAGAAACTCTGCACACTAAACTACTGAATACAGTAACTCTACACATTAAACTACTGAATACAGAATCTCTTCACATTAAACTACTGAATACAGAAACTCTTCACATTAAACTACTGAATACAGAAACTCTTCACATTAAACTACTGAATACAGAATCTCTTCACATTAAACTACTGAATACAGAATCTCTTCACATTAAACTACTGAATACAGAAACTCTTCACATTAAACTACTGAATACAGAATCTCTTCACATTAAACTACTGAATACAGAAACTCTTCACATTAAACTACTGAATACAGAATCTCTTCACATTAAACTACTGAATACAGAAACTCTTCACATTAAACTACTGAATACAGAAACTCTTCACATTAAACTACTGAATACAGAATCTCTTCACATTAAACTACTGAATACAGAAACTCTGCACACTAAACTACTGAATACAGTAACTCTACACATTAAACTACTGAATACAGAATCTCTTCACATTAAACTACTGAATACAGAAACTCTTCACATTAAACTACTGAATACAGAAACTCTTCACATTAAACTACTGAATACAGAATCTCTTCACATTAAACTACTGAATACAGAATCTCTTCACATTAAACTACTGAATACAGAAACTCTTCACATTAAACTACTGAATACAGAATCTCTTCACATTAAACTACTGAATACAGAAACTCTTCACATTAAACTACTGAATACAGAATCTCTTCACATTAAACTACTGAATACAGAAACTCTTCACATTAAACTACTGAATACAGAAACTCTTCACATTAAACTACTGAATACAGAATCTCTTCACATTAAACTACTGAATACAGAAACTCTGCACACTAAACTACTGAATACAGTAACTCTACACATTAAACTACTGAATACAGAATCTCTTCACATTAAACTACTGAATACAGTAACTCTACACATTAAACTACTGAATACAGAAACTCTACACACTAAACTACTGAATACAGAAACTCTTCACATTAAACTACTGAATACAGAAACTCTTCACATTAAACTACTGAATACAGAAACTCTTCACACTAAACTACTGAATACAGAAACTCTACACACTAAACTACTGAATACAGAATCTCTTCACATTAAACTACTGAATACAGAAACTCTTCACACTAAACTACTGAATACAGAAACTCTACAAATTAAACTACTGAATACAGAAACTCTTCACACTAAACTACTGAATACAGAAACTCTACACACTAAACTACTGAATACAGAAACTCTTCACACTAAACTACTGAATACAGAAACTCTACACACTAAACTACTGAATACAGAATCTCTTCACATTAAACTACTGAATACAGAAACTCTACACACTAAACTACTGAATACAGAATCTCTTCACATTAAACTACTGAATACAGAATCTCTTCACATTAAACTACTGAATACAGAATCTCTTCACATTAAACTACTGAATACAGAATCTCTTCATATTAAACTACTGAATACAGAAACTCTACACATTAAACTACTGAATACAGAATCTCTTCATATTAAACTACTGAATACAGAAACTCTACACACTAAACTACTGAATACAGAAACTCTTCACACTAAACTACTGAATACAGAAACTCTACACACTAAACTACTGAATACAGAAACTCTTCACACTAAACTACTGAATACAGAAACTCTACACACTAAACTACTGAATACAGAATCTCTTCACATTAAACTACTGAATACAGAATCTCTTCACATTAAACTACTGAATACAGAATCTCTTCACATTAAACTACTGAATACAGAATCTCTTCATATTAAACTACTGAATACAGAAACTCTACACATTAAACTACTGAATACAGAAACTCTACACACTAAACTACTGAATACAGAATCTCTTCACATTAAACTACTGAATACAGAATCTCTTCACATTAAACTACTGAATACAGAAACTCTTCACATTAAACTACTGAATACAGAATCTCTTCACATTAAACTACTGAATACAGAAACTCTTCACATTAAACTACTGAATACAGAAACTCTTCACATTAAACTACTGAATACAGAATCTCTTAACATTAAACTACTGAATACAGAATCTCTTCACATTAAACTACTGAATACAGAATCTCTTCACATTAAACTCCTGAATACAGAAACTCTTCACATTAAACTACTGAATACAGAAACTCTTCACACTAAACTACTGAATACAGAAACTCTTCACACTAAACTACTGAATACAGAAACTCTACACACTAAACTACTGAATACAGAAACTCTTCACACTAAACTACTGAATACAGAAACTCTACACACTAAACTACTGAATACAGAATCTCTTCACATTAAACTACTGAATACAGAATCTCTTCACATTAAACTACTGAATACAGAATCTCTTCACATTAAACTACTGAATACAGAATCTCTTCATATTAAACTACTGAATACAGAAACTCTACACATTAAACTACTGAATACAGAAACTCTACACACTAAACTACTGAATACAGAATCTCTTCACATTAAACTACTGAATACAGAATCTCTTCACATTAAACTACTGAATACAGAAACTCTTCACATTAAACTACTGAATACAGAATCTCTTCATATTAAACTACTGAATACAGAAACTCTTCACATTAAACTACTGAATACAGAAACTCTTCACATTAAACTACTGAATACAGAATCTCTTAACATTAAACTACTGAATACAGAATCTCTTCACATTAAACTACTGAATACAGAATCTCTTCACATTAAACTCCTGAATACAGAAACTCTTCACATTAAACTACTGAATACAGAAACTCTTCACACTAAACTACTGAATACAGAAACTCTTCACATTAAACTACTGAATACAGAAACTCTTCACACTAAACTACTGAATACAGAAACTCTTCACATTAAACTCCTGAATACAGAAACTCTTCACATTAAACTACTGAATACAGAAACTCTTCACACTAAACTACTGAATACAGAAACTCTTCACACTAAACCCCTGATTAAATGCTGCAGAAACACAGGAACGGCAGTGACCTGAACAACGGCCCATGATCCTCAGCACAGGAACAGAGGGAGGCTGTCTTTAGAAAATGAGTAGGAAGCAGAAAATGAAGTTAGCTGGGGGAAAAAAAAAGAGAAACAGACGAAAGAAGAAAGAAAAACACAGGATGCTGCGATCTGGAACGACGGAGCGCGAGAGACAAGTCAGGGCAGGTCTGGGACAAAGAGATCGGAAAGAATTAAAAAACAACAGGCAGAGAGAGAGAGACAGGGGCGAGAGACAGATAAGATCGAGAACTACAGCGAGGGAATTGTGCTGCGAGCCGGCATTAAAAAGTTTGTTTTACGCAACTGAGGTGGTTTCCAGCCCAATGGACACGCTCTCGCCTGACTCTGCAGGGAAGTGAAGGATCATGGGATATACGTGGGCGGACAATAACGAAACAGACGTGTAAGAGAGAGGGAAAAGGGAAAGAATAACTGAGGAAGGAAGACCACAAATGCACTAAAGATTTATATTTCTGACTGTGAGAAAAGTCTTGGCAAACTGTTGATTAATACACACCAGTGTAACAGTGTTTTATAAAAGCATAAGCCAGTTATTTTACCATGGTAAATGTATGACTTAACAGGTTAGCTTAACATGTCATCTCACAGAGATATATCATCAGAAAAGTTAAGTTTAAGAATAATACATTTACTAATGTAAATCAGATTTTACTTTTGCATTTTCAAAGCTGTTTTACAGTATGGAAGTATCTGTCGAGTTCATACATGAGAAATAAACATGGTACGCTATAATCAGCAAAACAAACACAAAGTCCAGCTCAGTATTACATGTCTGCGTCCTAATATGATCCTTGACCCGTGTGAGGTCTTCTTATCGAGTTGGCAAAGTGTGTGTGTGTGTGTGTGTGTGTGTCATTTGATATCCAGACCAACAACATTCCCTTCACAAGTGTGTGATACATGCCATGGGAATATCCTCTTCCCCCCGAAACGGGCAGTTCTCTCAGAGTCCTGGAGCTCAACCAAACAACCCAAATAAATACTATCTAGGCCCAGACGGAATCACTGGAATTCTTGGATTTAAATAGAGTTGAAATGACTACAGTGTTACTCCTAGATGAATGCACAATCAAGCTAAACACAACAGCAAACCAAACGCACATGCACTGAGTAGAAGATGCAGAGGTCTGTAAGTGATGGGTGTTGCGACTCTGCCGAAACATGCGGAGATTTCTCCCGAGTTCTGCGGGCAGAGATTCCATGTGGGCCTGATAATAATCACACAACACAACACAACACAATCCAGGAATGGCCAATGAGATGCGTAGGGGGAAAGATCATATTTGAATGCGTTATGCTTTCTGTGTGTGTGTTCCTCCGAGAAACTCTGCGCTCGCTCACCAGAAGCTTGAGGTGGGACCGGGTCAACTATATCCCAGTGCTTCGGCGAGTAAATGCAAATGTCTTATGTTCCCCGAGAAGCTTTTTGAACTAATATGAAAATATATATCAATGCTTTTGCATTCCCTCGCAAAATATTTTGTGATGTAAATAATAGGATTTGGAAGGGGAAATTGCATTTCAATGCCTACAATTGTTTTACAAGCAAATGCAAAGTTTCTAATATATCCATAAAACTTTACCACAAATTTTCTGGTATTTATTGCGATAACAATATGAATGACGATATAAATATAGTACCATTCACCACTGGTTTTGGCTGTAAGTGATGCATGCATTCTTGAGAAACACAAACACTGATCTAAAGTAACACGTACCCATCATCAAATAGGCTCCTATAATACACCAATTACAGACAATAATTTAAAAACTTAATTTATTCATAATCTCGGGAAGCCTGATTATTATCGCGAGGAGGATTTTAACCGGTATCGCAAACGATAATATATCGCCATCCCTGTTTTTAAAAGGAGTGCACTACTTTTGAGGAGTGAATGCAAAAGCATTGCAATATCACTGTCCATGTCCCTTTAAGGGCTCCTCATAGTCAGGACAATACAGGCCGACCAAACATTACAGACTCCAGACAGCATTTCTGATAGTCACTAGTGTGTGCAGGACACTATAGTTCATGTGTGTAAGTGAGGAGAGACAAATAAAGTAAACTGTGACATATTATACACAAATATTCTTCATACAGTGACTACCAGTGACAATTAGAATCATTTGGGACCAAAAGTGATTCCTCCACTTAGAGCTGATCATGTTTTGCTGAAGTGTGTTTTCTGTAATTGCTAATGCTCTTTATACACACAGACTGAACAACATGAAGCATTGCTTGGTCACTGGTTGAGCTAAACTGGTATTATCTAATTGTGTATTTTAATTGTGTACCCAGGATCCCCCTTTATAAACCCAGGATCCTGGGATTATAAAGGGGATTCTGGGTTTATAAATGGGATTCTGGGTTTATAAAGGGGATCCTGGGCAGGTTCTGTTTTAAAAGTCTGGATATTTTCAGGATATTTTCATGTTTGGCTCTCGCCGCACGTACTTGTTCAGTGAGGATACACAGTTTTATAAATGCGGACGAGCACTTACTGTTGTTGGACTTGAGGTCCCGGTGTATGACGGGCACGATGGCTCCGCTGTGCAGGTACAGCATGCCTTGGGCGATCTGCACGGCCCAGTTCACCAGCACCTGCGGGGGGATCCGGGACCCGGCCAGGGCCCGGCTCAGGGCCCCCCCCGAGGCGTACTCCATGATCAGGCACAGGTTGGGCTCCTGCAGGCATACGCCCTTGAGCGCGATGATGTTCGGGTGCCTCAGCATGGAGAAGAGGCGGGCCTCGTTCTGGACGTTCTGGGCCGTGACACTGATGTCCTCGTCCGGGTCCTGCCGGGCCGCCTTCACTGCGACCAACTCCCCTTTCCATGTTCCTCGATAGACCTTCCCGAAGCCTCCGACTCCGATGACCTCTTGGAGACTCAGCTCGGAGAACTCCACCGCCTCCGGCTCGAGTTCGGGAACCACGGCCGGGCCCAAGTCTGGGACGACGCCAGGACATGGGAGCTTCCCGTACCCGCTTGGTTTAAAGGAGACGTAGTTTGACGGAAAGATTCCCACTTTGTTGTTGACCTTTCCCGCCCACCATCCCTCATCCCCGGAGATCTCCGAATCCAGAGACAAGACCTCCACGAGGTCTCCTTTCCTCAAGGTGAGTTCATCGTTCCCCGAGGCCTCGTAGTCGAACAGCGCGGTCCAGACCGGATTGGTGAAGCTCCCCTTCTGCGTCTGATCCAGGCTCTTCCAGGTGGACAACGGGCTCCGGGAGAAAATGTTCTTCAGCGGCTCCATTGAGTTTTATAAATCGGAATCGGATGAAGTGAGATCTCCTCTCGCCCTCAGATCTCTGTACATCCGGGTCATCCGTAGATTAGTCTCCATTAGACATCAATCCCAAAGTAGGAGCAAAAAATGGACCCGGGATGAAGAAAACTGACGTTCAGGATCCAGATCAGTCACTTTAGGAGTTTAATTAGACATCAATCCCAATGTAAACACAAAAAAATGGACCCGGGATTAAGTAAACAGGTCCAGATCAGTGACAAAGTCACTTTAGGAGTGGAATAGTCTCCATTAGACATCAATCCCAAAGAAGGAGCAAAAAAATGGACCCGGGATGAAGAAAACTGATGTTTAGGATCCAGATCAGTCACTTTAATAGTTTAATTAGAAATCGATCCCAATGTAAAGGCAAAGGAAGGACCCGGGATGAAGTAAACAGGTCCAGATCAGTGACAGAAAGTCACTTTAGGAGCGTTTTGACCTGCATACTCTAAAAAAACACCATGTATAAATATCATATAGTTCTGGAGAATGAAAACATGGATTTACTGACTTACCCGGATCTTAAAGTCCTTCTGAATCCCCCAAAGACGAGGACAAACTCGCGAGAGATGCATTAGAGTTCGAGTCTGTGTTTAGCGGTCCATCGAGGGTCAGTATTTTTAGCTCAGTGGTTTTGCCCGAGCAGGAAACGCTCAGAAGAAGAAGAAGAATAGCAGGAAAAGCGAATTCAACTCGCGGCCAAACGCGCAGAAACGCGTTCATAAACGCTCTCTCACGCACGCGTCGTCAGTGTCCCCGTCCGGACCGTCATTATGGGTCTGTTTCAGTTCTGCTGGAGTTCCTTTAACTTTCGGGTTCGGTGTCAGGAAGAGACGCTCAGCTGATCGCGACGCGCTGTTTAATGGCGTCGCGTCACGTCACTTCTGCGGCTCCACGTCGAGCGTCTTCTTCAGGCGTTGTGTTTCAGAAACGCTCGCGAACTCGGTGTGTTGAGGAGCCAGTTTACCGTGAACTCTTCCCGTGAGCCCGGCGAGGGTGTGGGACAGGAACACCGTCAGATGACTGACTCTCCTCCTCCCTCTCCTGGCCACTGCGCGCGCGTGTGTGTGTGTGTGTGTGTGTGTGTGAGAGAGAGAGAGAGAGAGAGAGAGAGAGAGAGAGAGAGAGAGAGAGAGAGAGAGAGAGAGAGAGAGAGAGAGAGTGTGTGTGTGTGTGTGTGTGTGTGTGTTTGAGAGAGAGAGAGAGAGAGAGAGAGAGAGAGAGTGTGTGTGTGTGTGTGTGTGTGTGAGAGAGAGAGAGAGAGAGAGAGAGTGTGTGTGTGTGTGTGTGTGTGTGTGTGTGTGTGTGTGTGTGTGTGTGTGTGTGTGAGTGAGAGAGAGAGAGAGAGAGTGTGTGTGTGTGTGAGAGAGAGAGAGAGAGAGAGAGTGTGTGTGTGTGTGTGTGTGTGTGAGAGAGAGAGTGTGTGTGTGTGTGAGAGAGAGAGAGAGAGAGAGAGAGAGAGAGAGAGAGAGAGAGAGAGAGAGAGAGAGAGTGTGTGTGTGTTTTAAAAGTAGACATTTAAAAATTAAGTCTGCAGGTGACATGATAATGCAAAGACAGTTTCAGTCATAGCAAACATTGGAAGTGTGCAAATGGCATGGTAGTGCAAGGACAGTTCAGTCATAACAGCATCAAAAGTGCAAAAGACATCATTTGGTGGGGTGGTGCGGTGGGGTGGGGTGGGGTGGGGTGCGGTGGGGTGGGGTGGTGGGGTGGGGTGGGGTGGGGGGGGTGTCATCTTCTTAACGGCCTATTGTTTTTGTTATCTGGGTGGGGACTTCATGGGTAAACAAGCTTATAAATCATACAGAATTAGTTTTTTTGGGAAATGTAAAAATGCAGACTGTTGTGTGTGATGGGCAGGTTTAGGGGTGGGGTTAGTGTGTGTGTGTGTGTGTGTGTGTGTGTGTGTGTGTGTGTGATGGGCAGGTTTAGGGGTAGGGTTAGTGTGTGAGTGTGTGTGTGTGTGTGTGTGTGTGTGTGTGTGTGTGTGTGATGGGCAGGTTTAGGGGTGGGGTTAGTGTGTGTGTGTGAGTGTGTGTGTGTGTGTGTGTGTGTGTGTGTGTGTGTGATGGGCAGGTTTAGGGGTAGGGTTAGTGTGTGTGTGTGTGTGTGTGTGTGTGTGTGTGTGATGGGCAGGTTTAGGGGTGGGGTTAGTGTGTGTGTGTGTGTGTGTGTGTGTGTGTGTGTGTGTGTGTGTGTGTGTGATGGGCAGGTTTAGGGGTAGGGTTAGTGTGTGAGTGTGTGTGTGATGGGCAGGTTTAGGGGTGGGGTTAGTGTGTGTGTGTGTGTGTGTGTGTGTGAGTGTGTGTGTGATGGGCAGGTTTAGGGGTGGGGTTAGTGTGTGTGTGTGTGTGTGTGTGTGTGTGTGTGTGTGTGTGTGTGTGTGTGTGATGGGCAGGTTTAGGGGTGGGGTTAGTGTGTGTGTGTGTGTGTGTGTGTGTGTGTGTGTGTGTGTGTGATGGGCAGGTTTAGGGGTGGGGTTAGTGTGTGTGTGTGTGTGTGTGTGTGTGTGTGTGTGTGTGTGTGTGTGTGTGTGTGATGGGCAGGTTTAGGGGTAGGGTTAGTGTAAGGGGACAGAATATACAGTTTGTACAGTATAAAAACCATTAAGTCTATGGAGAGTCCCCACAAAGATAGTGGATCAGACATGTGTGTTACAACTATAACAATTTAATGTATAGTTTGCTTGTCTGTATTTATTATCTATAAGGTTTTTTCCAAATAAGTCAAATAAGTTTTTATTTGCTGGAAAAGGCCTTAATATATATATATATATATATATATATATATATATATTTTTTTTTTTTTAACTCAGGAGAGAGATGAAGATGATGAAGAAGATGATGATGAGGATGATGATGAAGATGATGAAGATGATGAAGAAGATGATGATGATGATGATGATGATGAGGATGATGATGAAGATGATGAAGATGATGATGATGATGAGGATGATGACGAAGAAGATGATGATGATGATGATGATGAAGATGATGATGAAGATGATGATGGTAACCTCAGCCCTGTAAAACAGCATGAACGAGGCGGTGGTGTGTGTGTGTGAGTGCGCTGGGCATTGCCCTGGTGTGAAGGACATCCTCTAGGTCACGCTGGCGCAGTAGGCTGTAGTCTATGTGACCGAGGTGCAGCAGGGTGTCTCCAGACTGCTTCTGCTGGAAGATGGTGTTGGTAATGGAAAGCTGCTGTTGGAGTAGCAAGCGTCCATCATCGCTGCAGCTGCCCACACATGCCGTCCCCGTACGCCTCTCCAGGTTTCCGAGTCTCTGCCCAATCTGGCGTGAAGTCGCCAACGATCATGAAGCCGGCACCTGGAAGGCGTCTCTCTGTCGCTGGGTTGCCTGACCAGTAGAGGGTGTAAGTGCGGCGATGTCAACATCCAGCCTACATTTACATTTACATTTATTCATTTAGCTGATGCTTTTATCCAAAGCGACTTACAATTGCTATATATGTCAGAGGTCGCACGCCTCTGGAGCAACTAGGGGTTAAGTGTCTTGCTCAAGGACACATTGGTGTCTCACAGTGGATTGGAACCCGGGTCTCTCACACCAAAGGCATGTGTCTTATCCACTGCGCCATCACCACCCCATCTACTACACCCTCCCAGAGCACTACACCCTCCCAGAGCACTACACCCTCCCAGAGCACTACACCCTCCCAGAGCACTACACCCTCCCAGAGCACTACGCCCTCCCAGAGCACTACACCCTCCCAGAGCACTACGCCCTCCCAGAGCACTACACCCTCCCAGAGCACTACACCCTCCCAGAGCACTACACCCTCCCAGAGCACTACGCCCTCCCAGAGCACTACACCCTCCCAGAGCACTACACCCTCCCAGAGCACTACACCCTCCCAGAGCACTACACCCTCCCAGAGCACTACACCCTCCCACTACACCCTCCCAGAGCACTACACCCTCCCAGAGCACTACACCCTCCCACTACACCCTCCCAGAGCACTACACCCTTCCAGAGCACTACACCCTCCCAGAGCACTACACCCTCCCAGAGCACTACACCCTCCCACTACACCCTCCCAGAGCACTACACCCTCCCAGAGCACTACACCCTCCCACTACACCCTCCCAGAGCACTACACCCTCCCAGAGCACTACACCCTCCCACTACACCCTCCCAGAGCACTACACCCTCCCAGAGCACTACACCCTCCCAGAGCACTACACCCTCCCAGAGCACTACACCCTCCCACTACACCCTCCCAGAGCACTACACCCTTCCAGAGCACTACACCCTCCCACTACACCCTCCCACTACACCCTCCCAGAGCACTACACCCTCCCAGAGCACTACACCCTCCCACTACACCCTCCCAGAGCACTACACCCTCCCAGAGCACTACACCCTCCCAGAGCACTACACCCTCCCACTACACCCTCCCAGAGCACTACACCCTCCCAGAGCACTACACCCTCCCACTACACACTCCCACTACACCCTCCCAGAGCACTACACCCTCCCACTACACCCTCCCAGAGCACTACACCCTCCCAGAGCACTACACCCTCCCACTACACCCTCCCAGAGCACTACACCCTCCCAGAGCACTACACCCTCCCAGAGCACTACACCCTCCCACTACACCCTCCCAGAGCACTACACCCTCCCAGAGCACTACACCCTCCCAGAGCACTACACCCTCCCAGAGCACTACACCCTCCCAGAGCACTACACCCTCCCAGAGCACTACGCCCTCCCAGAGCACTACACCCTCCCAGAGCACTACACCCTCCCACTACACCCTCCCAGAGCACTACACCCTCCCACTACACCCTCCCAGAGCACTACACCCTCCCACTACACCCTCCCAGAGCACTACGCCCTCCCAGAGCACTACACCCTCCCAGAGCACTACACCCTCCCAGAGCACTACACCCTCCCACTACACCCTCCCAGAGCACTACACCCTCCCAGAGCACTACACCCTCCCACTACACCCTCCCAGAGCACTACACCCTTCCAGAGCACTACACCCTTCCAGAGCACTACACCCTCCCACTACACCCTTCCAGAGCACTACACCCTCCCACTACACCCTCCCAGAGCACTACACCCTTCCAGAGCACTACACCCTCCCACTACACCCTCCCAGAGCACTACACCCTCCCACTACACCCTCCCAGAGCACTACACCCTCCCACTACACCCTCCCAGAGCACTACACCCTCCCAGAGCACTACACCCTCCCACTACACCCTCCCAGAGCACTACACCCTCCCAGAGCACTACACCCTCCCAGGCCCTGTCTACACGCAGACGCCTTCAGCTGTATACGGACAAGTTTAGTATCGTATCGGCGTTTCGTCCAGACGGATCCGGCGTTTTGGGACACTGAAACCGCTATTTTTGGAAACCGGGTCCCAGAGTGGATAAATCTGAAACCGACACCCTTGGGTTTCCATGTGTACGGCCAGTCCGTACATTTGGTGGAACGATGATGTCATCACACCGCGTGTCAGCAATAGTCACACACCGCTGTCGTGTTGGGTTCATATAGAGCGCTCAGGGTTATGCGCATGCTCCAAATCTTCTTTTTATTTTCATGTTATCACTGTGAAGCTGCTATGATACAATCTGTATTGTAAAAAGCGCTATATAAATAAAGGTGACTTGACTTTGTCTTCTTCTCCGTGTTTAGTGTATCTCTGTGGCAGAAGAACAGCGCCACACACTGGTCTGGCATGTACACCACATCGGTTTCAGTGGTTTAGTGTGTACGCATATATTTCTTGAAACGATGCCGTGTTTACGGGAAAAAAAAATTTAGTACGAGGATAAGGAAAGCTCTGGCTCCGTGTGGATGTGCCTCGGACTCTAGAGGATAGAGGGATTAACTCTCGTCAGTGAAGAGTGTGTGAACTGTTAGCGGCTCTGTAGATGCTACAGACTCTTCACACGGACAAGGTTTATAATATTGCCTGATTTATTGGGCCACACACAAACATACACAAAAACTCACACTCGCACACACACACGTGTGGTTTGCTATCTTTGTGGGGACTCTCCATAGGCGTAATGGTTTCTATACTGTACAAACTGTATATTCTGTATCCTTACACTAACCCTACCCCTAAACCTGCCCATCACACACACACACACACTAACCCTACCCCTAAACCTGCCCATCACTCACACACACACACACACACACACACTAACCCTACCCCTAAACCTGCCCATCACACACACACACACACACACACACTAACCCTACCCCTAAACCTGCCCATCACACACACACACACACACACACACACTAACCCTACCCCTAAACCTGCCCATCACTCACACACACACACACACACACAAAGTCACATTCGCACACACTCAATCACACACACAAAGTCACATTCGCACACACTCAATCACACACACAAACTCACATTCGCACACACTCAATCACACACACAAACTCACATTCGCACACACTCACACACACACACACACACAAACTCACATTCGCACACACACACACACACACACAAAGTCACATTCGCACACACTCAATCACACACACAAACTCACATTCGCACACACTCACAAACTCACATTCGCACACTCACTCACACACACAAACACACACACAAACTCACATTCGCTCACTCTCACTCACACACACACAAACTCACATTTGCACACTCACACACAAAAACTTACACTCACACAAACTCACATTCGCACACACAAACTCACACACAAACTTATACTAAAACACACTCTCTCTCTCTGTCTCTCACACACACTCTATCTCTCTCTCTCTCACACACTGAGGCATCATTTCTGCAGGAAGGGTGCAGTTTCTTATAGTGTGTTGGTCACAACTGAGCTTTTGACTGCTAGGACACACACACACACACACACACACACACACTTTTTGTATAATTTAGTTTTTAGTTTTAGTTTATAATGTTTTGTTCATGTCTCTGGTGTGATCTGTGTGGAGACGTCATGCTCCCGCTCGCAGAACTCTACAATAATCAATAATCATATCCTCCACTGGAGGCTAAACAGTCATATAATCATCTCGGGTGAACAGAGTCTGGCGTAAGGACAACACACACACACCAGTGAAGACTCATGGGGTCAAAGGTCACGCTGGAGCTCAGTCACACTGTGCGATGCCGAGAGTATATTCACACTTAATATTGAGCTCAGGGTTATTATACAGTTACAATGAAATATACAACACGCATAACCTAAAACCATATACAAATAATTCTACACACACACACACGAGGGGTGAAACAGGAAATAATTATATGCAAGTTGTGAATATATGAATGTAAATCTGAATAAACTGATTCAAATCCAAATGTATAAGCCTAAATATATGAATGTAATTTGAGTGTTTTATATCATTGCGCCCCAGTACTGAGGGGCTAATGACGGCTAAGCGTGTTCGCAGCGACACACACGCCGGCCGCGAGTAAAGCACAGCCACAGAGCAGATTACTGAAACCTCAACTTTATTTCACTCATACAAAATCAAGACGGTTAAAAGCCAACGTGTCGCTGTACACATGAGACGAGAGCACGACTCTCAGAAAACATTAAAAGAGTCTAAAACATGTAAAACAAAGGGGAATCATCTATACATGTGCATCGTCCCGGTGTGTGTGTGTGTGTGTGTGGCTTTAAAACGCTGGGGACAGGAAAGCATGAGGAGCTGCGTGTCTCTGAGTGACGGTTCGACAGTGGAATCGATGGAGGAAAGAAGCTTTAATAGTAAAACTAGCTTAAAAAGACAAAACCAGAAACAGAATACGTGACAAAAGCAAAAGAACAGAACGATCCGCATCCCTTCCAGACGCGGCGGGGCTCGAGCGCACGGCCGTCCCGGAGCGGTGTGTGTGTGTGTGAGACACACACCGGGCCGAAGCGGAGCCGCACGGACAGAGGAAGCTAGCAGAACTGTTCCTGGACAATAAAACAAGAGCTTAAAAGAAATTAAAACAGCTAGTGTGTGTTGGCGTCTCTACGAGTCGTAGTCCTCGTCGTCGCCGTCCTCGGTGTGGTTCTGGAGCGGCCCCGGAGCCGGCGCCGGCGGGAACACCCCCATGAGAGACGGGTGCGGGGAGAACACCGACAGCGGCCCCTGCTGGGAGCCCGCGGGGACAGCCTGCGCCGGCGGGGCCTCCACGCTGCACACACACACACACACACACACACGCTATAACCCTGTGTGTGCTTTTAGATGTGCAAAAATATCACATATCGTGCCTTTGAATTTGTTCAGTTAAAACATGAAAATGGTTGGAAAAAATATATAATGTAATAAATAAAATATGGCATTGTTTAATAATTATTTGCATGGTTTAATATTAATATACCTGTGGTAGAAGGAGGCAGGCTGTGTGTTTGTGCTGGTCTGAGACCTGTCCTCGTCCTCGTCTCCTTCCGTCTCACTGTCCTCCGAATCATCCTGCACACACACACACACACACATACACACACACACACACACACACACACACACACACTCAATTGAAAATCTAAGTGTTTGACAGTAACAGCAAACACATCTTTCTATTGTTTGTCCTTGTCGGTTGAACACAAACAAATAATATACAGCAACACGATTCATTATGGACAGGCTCATAAATCATAAACACTCACAAAAAAAGCTGAATACGTTACTTCAGGGGCGTCTAGTCAAGATGGCACACATAAATACTGGAAAATAACATTACTGGAAATAACAATAAAAATATTGAAAATAACACATAAATACTGGAACATATTAGTTGCATCAGTCACATTTTATAATTACATTCAGAAATAGATGTAAAATAAATAAAACAAAACATTGTAAACACTTTAGTTCCCGTCACGCCGCAACAAATGCTTTAAAAATTAATGCTATTCAAAACAGAAAAAGAATGAAAAATAAGTGTAGAACAAAACTTTTTATAAACAAGATTGATTAAAAAAAAACAAGCCAAAAGCGAAACTCAAATATGCTTAACAAAATAACTTTCCTCATGTTAATCGCATTATACCCTGAACAACATTATAAACGCACCACTTCCGCCCCCGTTTCTCATGAGCTGAACTCAAAGATCTAAGACTTCTTCTGTGTACACAAAAGGCCTATTTCTGTCAAATATTGTCCACAGATCTGTGTAAATCTGTGTTAGTGAGCGCTCCTCCTGTGCCGAGATCATCCGTCCCCCTCACAGGTGTGGCGTATCAAGACACAGCAGGATTATGCACAGGTGTGCCTTAGGCTGCCCACAATAAAAGGCCACTCTAAAATGTGCAGGAAGAAACGCGACTTATATAACTCCTAGATGACTAGACGTTGGATCTGAGTGTGATGTAATGAAGCAGTGCATTGTGGGTAGAGCGTCTCCTGACGTCAGAAGTGGTTTACCTCTTGCTCTGATTCTGTGCCTGAGAGTTTCTTGTCTTTGCCCTTCGCTCCTGCTCCCCCGTTCTTGCGGCCCGAGCCGATCTTACGCCCTCTGAGAGACAGAACACACCCACACACACTATATAATAATGATCCATTGGTTAACGTTAGTTATAGTGAACAAACAATACTTCCACAGCATTTAGTAATATCTGTGCATGTGAATCTCAACATTTCCTAACACATCATTGAACTCAAAAGTGGTCCACATTAGTTACTGCACTGTGAACTACCACAAACATGAACATTAACTAAGATTAATAAATGCTGTAAAAATATATTGCTCATGTTAGTTAATGCAGTGGCTAATGTTAACTAAAGAACCTTATTGTAAAGTGTTACCAATTTAATTTAGTGTATTAACTAACAATGAGCAATACAACTGTTACAGTATTTATTAATATTTGTTAATGTTAGTTAATAAAATACAGCTGTTCATTATTTGTTCATGTTAGTTCACAGTGCATTAACTAATGTTACAAATACAACCATTTTAATAATGTATTAATAAATGTTGAAATTAACAAATTAAGATTAATAAATGCTGTAAAAATATATTGCTCATTCCTAGTTCATGTTAACTAAAGTAGTTAACTAATGTCAACTAATGAACTTTATTGTAAAGTGTTAGCATATTGTTTTTCATAGCTAGTCATATAAACCATGTTGAAACTTTTTACTGAATACATTTACAACTTCACAACTTATAATGCGAAACTATGGTGATAAAAAATAAATAAATAATAATAATTATTAATAAACTATGCCATGAAATGTGTCCCGGTTCATTCATTATTGACAAATATGCTTCACATTAAGTTTATTAGGCATTTATTTATTTTAGTGGGGGTTTTTTTTAAAGCATAAACAAAATTTTTTTTTTTTTTTTTATAAACAAGACTTAGGCCTACTAAAGTAATTTTGCTTCAAGTAAATGTATAGTGATTTAAGAATGTATTTGACTGGAAAACAAAAACACTGAGCAAGACAATAGTTGTTTATGTCATGTTTATGTCGTATTTAAAGTAGATGTGTGTTAGTGAAAGTTACTTTTAAAAAGTAATGCGTTACTCCCTAAGAAGTAACTAATTCCATTACTTAATTACTTTAAGGAATGTAATACGTTGTGTTATTTTTCTCACCTTGACTTGCTTGTTTTCTTTTTAATAACAAAAAACTTCTGTTTTTGGAAGAATACGACGCAGGAGAAGAAAGTTACAAGTAACGGAGAAAATGATTAATTATTAATAAAATCGGACCCGTTTAAATCATTTTTGACAAATCCGCGTCACATTACGTTTATTCGTTTGCTCATGTTGAAAATTATATATGAAATTGAAACAAATATTTTATTTTTGCATAAGTGAAGTATCCACCTATACAGCGCTTTTAACAATATAGAGTTTCACAGCAGCTTTACAGTGATAACAGGAGATTACAGTAACAGAGAGTGTTTCAGCTTTACAGCAGATCTAGAATAAAGTTATTGTCCAGATAAAGTTAGTTTTGATTGATTCACTTCCGTTGCAAAGATCATTAGTGATTAACTTAGGGGCCGCTAATAGTGTTGTCACGGTACCAAAATTTCAGTATTCGGTACCAATACCAGTGAAAATCCACGGTTCTCGGTACCAATTTCGGTACCAAAGCTTAATTTAGATAAAATTTACATATATTGAAGTGTATCACAGTTACAAAGATGGAAACTGTAGTATTAAAAACACTTTACAATAAGATTCTATTTGTTAGATAACATTAGATAAAATGACCTAACAATAAACCATAGTTATATAGCAATTATTCTCCTTGGGGTTAATTTAAAAATATACTAAATACATTTTTAAAATCAAAAGTTTTATCTGTTAACATTATTTAATGCACAATGAATGAAGTGAACAAACATGAACAATCAAGTGTTTGTATTAAATAACATTCAAAAACATTAATTAATGTTGTAAAAATATATTGTTCACTCAATGTGTTGATGTAAACACATTAAGTAATGTTAATGAATGGTATCTTATTGTAGTGTTACCAAACTATACAGGAGATAAAACATGTTTTATTTGACTTAACTGTAGCCTACTTTTATTTAATCCAAAACTGCAAAAAAATTCACTTTCCTGTCTTCAAAACTTGAGAACCCTGTAGCTGATTTCGAATGCAAGGGCTAGAAATCAATTAATTCTTTGCTGATACTTCCTCGTCATCACGGAGAGCGCAGTTTGCACCGCTTTCTCCTTCTCTCCACAAGCGCTCGCTCTCGCGTGTCTCCGCTATGCAACCATGAACATTGACGCGCCTGGAAAAACAAACTCGCACGTCGCTTCTATTATGAGCGTGCTTCCCGCGCGCCTACATTTGAAATTTGCACGCGCAAAAAACGTGCTATGTGAACGGCCCTTTATGGCAACGTGACATTAGCCTAATTCAACATATTTCCATATGTGGCTCTTTCCTCCTTTCTTGTCAACAACTGGATTCAGAGCCAGCGCATTAGCAGCGCCGCCGGTCGCCGTGTCTCAGTGTTTTTATGAAGAGGACGCAACTCTGCACCTTTCGGACAGCGCATCAAGAACCAGATTAACCCGGTACTCGGTACCTAGAAAAGCTGGTACCGTAACCGTTAATTTTTTTTAGTACCGACTTGGTACCGAAGTACCGAGATTTTTGACAACACTAGCCGCTAACACGACACCGCTCTACAGAGAACAGAAACTTTAATGTGTTCTGGCCGTTCATTTGCACAGCAGTGTTCGAGAACGCAAACCTTTAAACAGGTTACAAGGTGCAAGTCTAAAAAAAAAATAATGTGAAAAACGTCATCATCTCCATGCAAACTTCTCAAAAACGCAAATCTGCGAAAACGCTGCCGCCGTGCACATGCGTATCACGTGTTCAGTCTATCGAGATGCGTTTGTGTGTGTGTATATATATATACATATATGTGTGCGCATGCGTGTAGCCTTTCCTTACAAATTGCCCTCAACAAATTAATTGTCTGGCCTTAAAACTGTATAACACAGAATGTGTCACTTCCGCGTGTGCATGTGAACCGGAACGAATGAGCGCTGTGTTGCCGAGCAGATGTGTGTGTGTGTGTGTGTGACCTGCGCGGGATCTTCTCCGCGGTGTCCGTGTGGTTCTCGTCTCCGTCTCCCTGCATATCCGGCACCGACGCCACCAGATCCTTCAGGAAGTCAAACTGCTGCTCCAGCTCGATGCACTGCTTTCTGCGCACACACACACACACACACACACACACACACGCAGGCGTTGGCAAATGAAGTGCGTGCTCGACACACAGCAGTCATGTGATGTGCGTGACGTACAGGTGTGATGTGGTCATGGTTTTGGCATTGCGTGACTGGGTGACGTGACAGGCTTTCGTCAGGAGAGAGTCCAGGAACAGCTCGAGAGCGCGAGCTCGCCTCAGTCAAGGAAAGGGTTCGTATCAGCACACACACAAACAACCGAACCGGCACAGTTCTGCACAAACATCACGTTTCAGGAATTACGTTTCATTTACTTGATCTATGATTAGCAGCAACGGCTATTAATAAATAATAATTACAATATCTTTTCAATACATCGTTTACAACTTAACAATCGTCCAAAAAAAACAATCAATATACAAATACATGTAGGCCTATAAACAATTACAACAATAGTAGTAATAAAAATTATATAAAATATATTTCAATTTCATTTATGATAAAAATCCTAAAATTATTACAGGAGCAACCTTTTTAAAAATGTCCATTTATATATTAATAATTTAAAAATGAATGATATATCAACAAACCCCTCCGTAAAAACCTACAGAACATAGATATGAATAAAACTGTAAATTTTGGTGAAAGTAAGTTTTACTGAATTAGATATTTTTTTATTTGAACAGGCTTCAAAAGATATTTATAGCAATTGAAACCTAAAGATGCAAATGAATAAAGTGCAATAAAATAAACACTTAAATGTGCATTTTGGATGTTTAGCGCAAATATGATGTGATCAAATATCAATAAAACTTTGATTTCTGCACTGCCCAAAAAAGAATAAAGAAAACAATCATTTTAGGAATAAAATATTATATAATCAGGCAAATGATATATAGACAAATCCCTCTGTAAAAACCTTAAGAATATAAAAAGGAATAAAACTACATTGATAAAATCAACAGAAGGAAAAACACATTTTTTCCATGTTTTTAGGAATAAAATGTTATAAAAATCAGGTTGAATGATATACGAACAAACCCCTCGGTAAAAACCTTCAGAATATAGATATGAATAAAACTGTAAATTTTGGTGTACATAAGTGTTACTGAAGTGGAGAAAAAACTCATTTATTGATATTGAAATCGACGACAATTGTTTTTATATTACGACTTTTCTGAATATGCTAATTAAACAAGTACACGTTATCTAATTTGCAAACATTCCAGAACATAAATCTGAACATTGGATAAAGGTTTAAAATGAGTGTATGATTTTGTTGACCGAGTTAAAGGTTTTTACAGAGGGGTTTTGGACTTCTCAGAAGAAAAACACATTTTCTCCATGTTTTTAGGAATGAAATGTTATAAAAATCAGGTTGAATGATATATGAACAAACCCCTCAGTAAAAACCTTCAGAATATAGATATGAATAAAACTGTAAATTTTGTTGTATATGACGGTTACAGAAGTGGAGAAAAAAACTCATCTTTAAAGATATTTAATGATGCAAAAAGAGCAAATGCAACAGAAGAAATGTGTTTTTTGGATGTTATCTTTTCAACTATAAAATTGATAAGTCCAAACAAACAAACAAACATTATGTGTGTTCACGTAGAGTCTTGGCTTAATTAAAGCACATGTGAAGATGTGGCGGTGAAAGGATACAGATGATGACAGGAACTGCAGCGGCCACTTTTCCGATTTCTTCATCCGTCTGCATGATCTTCTTAATCCTGGCCTGCAACACAAAACACACAAACACACTCCAGACCTGCCCTTCTACAGTCAACACACACACACACACACACACACACACACACACTCCAGACCTGCCCTTCTACAGTGAACACACACACACACACACACTCCAGACCTGCCCTTCTACAGTCATCAGGGAAACCGAGCATCATCTCCGCATGAGAAGTGAAACATGTAAGCCTGAGACCAGTCATGCATGAGATGCAAATAACACTGTCTTCATTCAGATGTCAACAAAAGCACATGTTTGAGTTCATCTGTCACACTCTCACAAAACAACAACCAGTCCAGAACTCAGTCTGACTGACTCAAGTGTGAACGCAGTGTAATCCGGATCAGCTGAATCAGACTTAATACATATATTTCCACACTAGCTAGGATCTTCAGAACACTTTTAAAGCCTGATAAACACACCAGACTGGATCAAGAGCACCACACACACACACACACACACACACACAGGAGGAGAAAGAGGGAGGTTAGCTAGCATGCATGCTAACCTCTCTGAAGCTCAAATCTTTACAATAAACCTCACTGAGAGAATCGGTTTGAGTACATTTTCCCCAATACACTCCCCAACATCATAACCTGATCGATTGTATTAGATTAAAGCGGATTTAAACCAGACACTGTCGTTTTAGCGAGCTAGCGGCTAACCGGACTGAAAGCGTTTTTCTTTTCTCGTATTCCCTCAATAAACGCGTACAGTCTCTATTAAATGTCTTTAAACTCGCGTGTGTGTGTCGGGTGTGTGTGTTGTGTCTCACCGGAGGGAATCTGGCGTTATATTTCTTCTTTTTGCTCGGCATCTCTGCGCAGAAACGGCCCGGCAGCGGCTCTGGCTCGGTTCCGTCAGTCTGTGGCCAAAATCAAGGGATATGAAGGATAAACTCGTTAGATTCGCGCAGATCCGTCGCTAAAGCGATTAAAGCACCATCACTGATCGCCGTCCGTGCGTTTCTGCGATTTTTATCGTCATTTTACGGTGGATTGTTTCCGTGATTTCCGGCTGCACGAGTTCTCGCTTCTTTACGGTTCGTTTTTTTGTGCTTCCGGGGTGTTTTAAATAAAGTTCCGAAGTCGAGGTGGAAACCGAAACGACTTTAAAATAAAATGATATGAGAGGATATAGATAAAGGTATATAGATTAAGACAGATTTCAATTATAGGTGATTTATTATTGTTTTTCTTCTACACCAGCGCGCCATTACAGTTGGTGGCGGAAATGCGCTAACAGAAAATACCAACAAAGGAGAAGAAGAAGAAGACCAAGCGGAAGCCGGAAGTGTTGAGGCGGAAAGCGGGCGAGAGCCGCAGTGACTCAGCAGAGTTTTACTAGAAAAACACACTACAGAGTGAGAATTTTACACTTTTAATACATTTAATGTGGCAAAGAACATATTAAAAATGGTGATACTGGGGTTTGCGATTAAATATGCGATTTTGTATCATGCCTGATGATGAACAGTGAAGATCTGATGATACAGACGCAAAAAACACCAACAAAAACATCTTTCGAGAACGTTCTGCCTAACGCTCCCTATACATTATCAGTTCTGAATGTTTTCATAAAGTTCACATCGTTTTCTTGGTTATGTGAACGTTAGAGGAAACATTAGAGGAAAGTTCAATTGTATCATTATGGGAATGTTAACGTTACTTTTGAACGTTCTGAAACAAGTACAATTTTAAAACATTTGATGAACGTCCAACTAAAATGTCTCAGAAAACCTTCCATGAACGATGTAGCTGCTATAAATAACATTTTTTGTGCTAATGTTTTGAAACCGTTATTAAAGACTAGTGGCCGTGTACATAAATTGCTTAGACTAGTCTTACAAGTTATACATCGACTTGTTTTCTTTAAACCTTTTATCCAGTTACATAAAAAAGTAGATTAGTCTAACTTAAATCCAAAAAAATAAGACTAATTACCCCCTTATTAACTGCTAGTAGGTCAGGCTAGTTCTTAAAACAGTGTTAAAGACTAATTTTATGCAACTGACCCCATATAACTGTTAAATAAACGTTCTATTAACGTAACGTTCTAACATTGCCAGAACGTTAGTCATAGTTCAAAGAATGTTCATCTGACATGATACAAAGGCGCATATTTAAAGGCGCAGTAAGTGATTTCTGAGAAACACAACGAGCAGCACAACACACAGGAGCCAATCAGCAGTCAGGGGCGTGTCCACTCGTTAGGGGGAGGTGTGTTGCATAGCGTGAGTTTGGAGGCGGAGCTATAAAGTTACATTCAAGCTATTTTAAGGCATGAAGACATTTTATAATGGCATAAAAATGTTTAAATATGTATGTTTGGTGATTTTAAGAGATACAATTATTGATGAAGGGGGACTTAAAGGGGTAGTTTACTTTGAAATTAATTTTTGATATGTTTTAGCTTTCCTCAAGGGCATCCAAGATGTAGGTGTCTTTGTTTCCGTAATAGTTTCAATTTTGATATTTTTAGGTCATACCGTTCTTGTCGGTCAGTCATATAATGCAGGTCTATGGTCACCACCTAAAAGAGCAGCACAGAGAAGTCCAAATTAAACATGATTTAATGACTCGTAAATGTAAGTACAGATTGATGCGCAGACCGAAGCGCCGGCGCCCTCAGATCACTTGGACGTGGCTGTGTTTACAAGAGGTAAAAATGATATAAATACTGTTCGTTTTCTCACACAAACCGCTCGTTTCGTGTCTTAGGCCATCAATGTGTACTTACATTTACGAGTCATTAAATCATGTTTAATTTGGACTTCTCTGGTCATGCTCTTTGAGGTGGTGACCATAGACCTGCATTATATGACTGACAGGCAAGAACGGTTTGACCTAAAAATATCAAAATTGAAACTACTGTGGAAACAAAGACACTACATCTTGGATGCCCTTGAGGTAAGCTAAAACACACCAAAAATTAATTTCAAAGTGAACTATCCCTTTAATAATAACATTTTCATAACTTAAAAGGTAACATTAAAAAAACGTTCTTAGGAACATTGACACAAAACCAGACTGAGAAACATCGTACACATGAGTGAGTGGAGACGGGGCTAATTTGCATATTCATAGAACCGCGTTTACTAAATGAGGCAAGGGTGTCGAGTTACATTCAAGCTATTTTAAGGCATGAAGACGTTTTATCAACAAAAAAAAATGTTAAAATGTGTATTTTGGTGATTTTAAGGGATAAAATTGACTACAGGCAGACTTAATAATAACGTTTTCATAACTTAAAGGTAACGTTAGGAAAACATTCTTAGGAACATTGACACAAAACCAGACAGAGAAACATTGTACAGGTTGAATACAACAGTGGAGGCAGGGCTAATTTGCATCTCATTTGCATATGCATAGAACCGCGTATACTAAATGAGGCAAGGGTGTCGAGTTACATTCAAGCTATTTTAAGGCATGAAGACATTTTATCGGGACAAAAACTTTTAAATATGTCATTATGGTGATCAAAGATGACTTTAAACGGATAAAATAGATTACAAGGGGACTTAATAATAACGTTTTCATTGTTTGGACAGTATGGCGGAGGACGAGGCCGGTCGCTCCGAGCAACCCTCCGCGGAGGATTACGCGGCCGAGGCCATGGCCGCCGACATGGACCCCTGGATCATCTTCGACGCGCGCAAGACGCCCCGCGCGGAGTTCAGCGGCTGGCTAGAGTCGAACCGGCCGTCGCAGGTGAGCCGCTACGCAGCCGGCGAGGGCGATCGGCCGGTGGGATGGATCGCGGTCCGCGGCCCGCACTACTGCGAGGAGACCGGAGACGTGGACGGGCTTCAGGACAGCTGGGACACGCTGCTAGCCAGCGGGCGTAGCGTCACCTACCACACCATACGGGAGCTAGCGCTAAACCACAGCGTCCTGTACGGGAAGTGGCTAATGCACCTGGACACGGGCTTCAAGGTGGACCGCGCCTGGGAGAGCATCGCTAGAGCCACCCTGGACGGTAGGATCGACTCCGCTAAGGCTAGCCCGCGCAACCCGCGCTCCGACTCCAGGCACGTCATCTGCGTCTACAACCAGAACTTCACGGACGAGGAGCAGGTGATGCGTTTGGACGCCAATATCCGCGCGGCCGGCGTCAAGTGTGTGCTTAACTACAAGCCCGACGTCTACACGTATCTGGGCATCTACCGCAACAACCGCTGGAAGATCTGCCCCACCATCTACGAGAGCATGTTCGACCTGGAGAGCGTCCCCCGCCGGTCGCACGTCATCGACAAGGTCACCAACCTGGAGCTCACCTGACCAGACGAGGTCACCTGACCAGACGAGGTCACCTGACCAGACGAGGTCACCTACCTGGAGCTCACCTGACCAGACACACGCTTGTTTTGTAGAAACGTTGCCGATTTCTGTTTCGTTACGTTGGAAATGACAATGATAATGATGCCAAAAGGGCTTTGAGTTGCGTTTTTCCTTTCAAAAATTAATTTTTTGTATTCAACGTTCGTTCGGTTCATTTGTTCTTGTGCCAAATAAACAACATTTTCAGTTGTGTCTCTCAGTGAAGTGTCTCTCAAGTAACGCACAGTTGTTTGCCTTTATTACAGCTCGAGTGATAGTACAAAAGCATACTTTAGTTTGTAAAATTTAAGTTGAAAAACTTAAACTAAATGAGAATTAGAAAGTATGCCTTGGCAATTAACTAGAGCTGCACGATTAATGCTTAAAAGATTCATTGAATCAGTCATTCGAGCGATTAATTTAAAAACGGCTGATTCATCCAGAAATGAAACAAGTGAACTCTTTTAGTGAGTCATTGAATCATTCATTCAAGAGATCTGTTCAAAAACACTGATTCATCCAGTAATGAAACGAGTAAAGTTCTTATGAGTCATTGAATCATTCATTCAAGCGATTCATTTAAAAAAGCGCTGATTCATCCAGTAATGAAGCGAGTAAAGTTCTTATGAGTCACTGAATCATTCATTCAAGCGATTCATTTTAAAAAGCGCTGATTCATCCAGTAATGATGCGAGTAAAGTTCTTATGAGTCACTGAATCATTCATTCAAGCGATTCATTTAAAAAAGCGCTGATTCATCCAGTAATGATGCGAGTAAAGTTTTTATGAGTCACTGAATCATTCATTCAAGCGATTCATTTAAAAAAACGCTGATTCATCCAGAAATGAAACAAGTGATCTCTTTGAGTGAGTCATTGAATCATTCATTCAAGAGATCTGTTTAAAAACACTGATTCATCCAGTAATGAAACAAGTGAACTCTTTGAGTGAGTCATTGAATCATTCATTCAAGAGATTTGTTTAAAAACACTGATTCATCCAGAAGTGAAACTAGTGAACTCTTTGAGTGAGTCATTGAATCGTTCATTTAAGAGATCTGTTCAAAAACACTGATTCATCCAGTAATGTAACAAGTAAAGTTTTTATGAATCATTGAATCATTCATTCAACGAGATTCATTTTAAAAAAACGCTGATTCATCCAGAAATTAAACAAGTGAACTCTTTGAGTGAGTCATTGAATCATTAATTCAAGAGATCTGTTCAAAAACACTGATTCATCCAGTAATGTAACAAGTAAAGTTTTAATGAATCATTGAATCATTCATTCAACGAGATTCATTTAAAAAAGCGCTGATTCATCCAGAAATTAAACAAGTGAACTCTTTGAGTGAGTCATTGAATCATTAATTCAAGAGATCTGTTCAAAAACACTGATTCATCCAGTAATGTAACAAATAAAGTTTGTATGAGTCCTTGAATTATTCATTCAAGCAATTCATTTAAAAAAGCCCTGATTCATCCAGAAATTAAACAAGTGAACTCTTTAAGTGAGTCATTGAATCATTCATTCAAGAGATTTGTTCAAAAACACTGATTCATCCAGTAATGAAATGAGTAAAGTTCTTATGAGTCACTGAATCATTCATTCAATTGATTCATTTAAAAAAACACTGATTCATCCAGTAATGAAGCGAGAAAAGTTTTCATGAGTGATTAAATTATTCGTTCAAACGATTCATTTAAAAAAGCGCTGATTCATCCAGAAATTAAAGAAGGGAAGTCTTTGAGTGAGTCATTGAATCATTCATTCAAGAGATCTGTTTAAAAACACTGATTCATCCAGTAATGAAACAAGTGAACTCTTTGAGTGAGTCATTGAATCATTCATTCAAGAGATTTGTTTAAAAACACTGATTCATCCAGAAGTGAAACTAGTGAACTCTTTGAGTGAGTCATTGAATCGTTCATTTAAGAGATCTGTTCAAAAACACTGATTCATCCAGTAATGTAACAAGTAAAGTTTTTATGAATCATTGAATCATTCATTCAACGAGATTCATTTAAAAAAGCGCTGATTCATCCAGAAATTAAACAAGTGAGCTCTTTGAGTGAGTCATTGAATCCTTAATTCAAGAGATTTGTTCAAAAACACTGATTCATCCAGTAATGTAACAAGTAAAGTTTTTAAGGGTAATTGAATCATTCATTCAATTGATTCATTTAAAAAAACACTGATTCATCCAGTAATGAAACGAGTCAGTGAATCTTTCCTAAATGACAGTGATTCTGATTGTATTGAACGAGATTCGGTTCGTTCGTTCTCTGTGCCACATAAACAACCAGGACATTTTCAGCCGTGTCTCAGTGAAGTAACGCACAATCTGCATTTCCTGCATTTATTACAGCTCGGGTAACAGTACAAAAGCATACTTTAGTTCGTACACACCTGCAGTAAGGCCACAGAAACAGAATGAAGACGTTACATGAGTGCGTATGGATAATAATATAGCAGATATCGCCATACAGCTTCAGATCAGAGATATGTACATGTTCACCGGCTGGAAACTGCAGAAGAAGCCGGTCCACCCTCGGCACACACAGATCACCAGCGCACGCTCGTCACCAGGACTCATTCATATGCTGAAAATAATAACTAATAACTTTAGCTTCATGATGGGAACGGCGGCAAATAAAGATAAAATGGCCGTGTGTGGATATCTGTGAACCGATTCTCTTTAGTGCTCTGACATTTAACACATGTTTTTGTTTTAATTTCATTTTAGTGGTTAAATTAAATTTTAGTGCTCAACTAAAAAAAAAAAAAAAAAACGTAGGGCCTTTTGAAATCCACTATTTATTTTTCTCCAAAAATCCAGAGTATTTTTCTTTTTGGAAATGCTGGATTTCGTTTTAATGGTTAAATTAAATTCTAGTAATAAATACAGTTTAACAAACACGACATGTTTAGGCCCCTATGTGCTTTCTGTTTTAATGTTTCTGGATTACGTTTTAATGGTTTAGTTAAATTTGAAGAATCAAAAATCATGTCTGATTAATGTAATTCATAGAACTTTAACGATTTAAGAATTTATTAACATTTTTACAATAATAAGGTTTTTTATAAAAGTTTATTTTTTCAGAAAAGCTGTTTTTATGATCCAATACAAAAATAATGGTAATCAAATTAACAAATAAATCCTTTATAATTGAAAAAGCCAAAAAACAACAACAAGGAAGACGATTCTGTGATATTCCCTAAAAGATGATGTGTTATTTAACTGTTAAAGTACATTCTACTGTACAATGATGATGTATTTCGCCTCTGAAATCATAGATTCTCTGTAAAGACGTTTAACTGAAGCTCAGTGTTTCTAAGGCTGTGATTGGCTGAACTGCTTGATGAGCCAGTAATTCTGTGCTGTGATTGGATAAATGCGTCTGCCAAATGCATAAATGTAAATCTCAGCCAAAGCGACTTACATTGCATTTCAAGATACACATTTTACATTCTTATCAGTTCTTATGACATGCTGATAAGGCTGTGATTCTGCGCTGTGATTGGCTGAGCTGTTTGATGAGCGTGTAAGTCTGCGCTGTGATTGGCTGAGCTGTTTGATGAGCGTGTAAGTCTGCGCTGTGATTGGCTGAGCTGTTTGATGAGCGTGTAAGTCTGCGCTGTGATTGGCTGAGCTGTTTGATGAGCGTGTAAGTCTGCGCTGTGATTGGCTGAGCTGTTTGATGAGCGTGTAATTCTGCGCTGTGATTGGCTGAGCTGTTTGATGAGCGTGTAAGTCTGCGCTGTGATTGGCTGAGCTGTTTGATGAGCGTGTAAGTCTGCGCTGTGATTGGCTGAGCTGTTTGATGAGCGTGTAAGTCTGCGCTGTGATTGGCTGAGCTGTTTGATAAGGCTGTAATTCTACGCTGTGATTGGCTGAGCTGTTTGATAAGGCTGTAAGTCAGCGCTGTGATTGGCTTAATAAGGCACTGTATTTATAAAGACGAGGTTTATTCTACCTCACTGTACACAAGATACACATCTGATCCAAAACCGCCACCCAATATAATCTGGCATGTGCTAGGAAGGGTTCATCAGAGACGGTGTGTTTCAGGCGTTGGTCTTCAGAGTGAGTCCTGGACCTCGGCCTGAGCCAGAGTTTTGGGGCGCCAGGTTCAGGTGGGGTGTCCGAAGCCCATGTGGCTGCTGCTGGTGAAGATGGACATGAAGCGGTCGTCCTCGAGGGAGTTCAGCACCTCCAGGTCGTCCAGCACCGCGGACGGGTTCGACCCGCTCTCCAGCATGGGCTCGTTCTGCAGGAGGCTGGCGATGCTGGGCGGGAAGCTCATCCAGGTGGAGCTGTTGGCCCCGGGGTCCTGATCCGGGCCCTCGCCGCCGCCCGCCGAGGTCATGTGACACGCCGGCTTGCCCATCGACTCGCCGCCTAGCATGGCCTGCAACACAGAAATCAGAGGATTCATTTAAAAACACTGATACGTCCAGAAATATAACAAGCTTCTATGAGTGAGTCATTCAATCATTCACTCAAACCATTTTTTAAAATATTTAAAACATTTAAATAAATCGCAGCAATAAAGTAACTACACATTATTTTGTTTAGTTGCGTGGGAGAATCATGATCTCTCTTTTATTACTACGATTCACCCAGAATCCTGCAGCTCTACAATAAACTGAAATAAGTTTAAGGCGAAGCACTGAAATCATCAACAGGAAATGAATAATAAATAAAACACTGAAATTAGAATAAAATAAACCTAAATAGCAACATTTAAAGGTGCAGTGTGTAAGTTTTAGCAGCATTCGGTGGTGAGGTTGCGAACTGCACCCAACAGAAGTCACAGTGGCCGACAGGAAGTGATGTCATCGTCTGAGACAGCAGAGAGGAGCCAGTTAAGAAATGAGGTTTCTTTACAAAGATAAATTAAGTAATTAGGTTTACTTAATTATTCAGTAAAACGACGTTATTGTGAATATTATTGTGACTTGTTCATCATTGTGTCAGTGTTTTATTCGCTGACTTCTTATCACGAAGAACAACATAGTGACGAAACGCGTCTGTCCGCTCAGGGCCACCGTAGAAACACGTCGGTGTAAGCGGACCCGCGGTGTGTGTAGAGAGAAACGCCTCATTCTGAGCTAATAAACACATAACGCTTCATTATGTAAGGTCTTTACACACCACTGAACACACAGTTATGTATATGATACTGCATTTCTGTCACCAGATCCTCCTAAATATCACACACTGCACCTTTAAAAAAATGACCCTAAAATGAACAAAGAGCGCGCTGACCTGGAAGTCCTCGATGTTGATGTTGTCGACGTCGTTCGCCACCTCGGAGAAGCTGGGGAACTCGGGCAGCTCGTCGTCCACCCGGTAGGCGCCCTGCATGTCCTGGGGGGCCGCGCTCGGGGCGCTCGCCGCGCTCAGCGGCTCCGCGAAGATGGAGCCGCCCAGGCTGAAGTCGTGCAGGTCCGACAGGTTGACGGTGGAGAAGACGCTGGGTTGCTGAGTGCTGGTGAAGTTGCTCACTGACACGGCTTTGGGCTGAGAGTCTACGGTCAGGCTCTGCAGGAACTTCCAGGTGTCCCCGACCGACGTCTGCGGCTCCACCTTCAGGGCACTCTGGGCCGGCTGAGCGAAGAGCTGTCCCGGGGCCGGCCCGAAGAACGAGGACGGCAGGGGCTTCATCGCGGGGGCCGCAGACACACACGCCGACGCTGGAACACAAGCCGAGTCACGGAGGCGTTCATTCACAGGCCTCGCACACACACTGCCACATGACATACAGGACTTTCTGGGTTTTCAAGGACTGAGACCTCACTTATCAAACGATATCTTTATTCTCTTTCCAATTCTAAAACAGGTAAATCGATAAACAAAAATAAAACTAAATGGTGCAAGTAAAGTGCAGCACTAGCAGTGACTGCGGAAACTTTAACCAATGACCGGATACTACGATAAAGAAATCGCTTTCCTTATTCAAACTCATCTTTTCCCTCATGAATAGATGATTAGCCTTAAGAATGAAAGCTGAATCATATAGTTGGATATTTATGAGCAATATCACACTCATAGCCATGTGAAACGCCTCTATATCTATATCAGACGGACTGCAGCTTCATTTCGAGGGAAAAGATTGTTTTATCGATAAAATTAAACAAAAATATTCATAAAAATGGCTGTTGTCATGGGTTTCCAGGACTTACATTTCAAAAAGTCAAATTCAAGCACTTCGTATGAACCCTGTTTACAGCTGAAATTGAATGTGTCTCATTTTTGATGAAGTTCACATCCGTTATTTTGCCGTTTAGTCACTGTGAAGCTGCTTTGAAACTAGCATTGTCGTATAAAGCGCTGTCGATGTAAATAACTGTTTTCAACACTGATCATAATCATAAATGTTTCTTGAGCATCAGATCCTCATATTAGAGTGATTTCTGAAGGATCATGTGACACTGAAGACTGGAGTAATGATGCTGAAACTCAGCTTTGATCACAGGAATAAATTACACTTTACTGTATATTCACATAGAGAACAGCTGATTTACACTGGAGTAATATTACACTGTTTTACTGTATTTCTGATCAAATAAACACAGCCTTGGTGAGCAGAAAAGACTTTTAAAAACATAAAACGTTTGAACGGCAGTGGATAACTGGTGGATAACTGGAGGATAACTGGAGGACAACTGGAGGACAACTGGAGGATAACTGGTGGATAACTGGAGGACAACTGGTGGATAACTGGAGGATAACTGGTGGATAACTGGAGGACAACTGGTGGATAACTGGAGGATAACTGGTGGATAACTGGTGGATAACTGGTGGATAACTGGAGGATAACTGGTGGATAACTGGTGGATAACTGGTGGATAACTGGAGGATAACTGGAGGACAACTGGTGGATAACTGGAGGATAACTGGAGGATAACTGGTGGATAACTGGAGGATAACTGGAGGATAACTGGAGGACAACTGGTGGATAACTGGAGGATAACTGGAGGACAACTGGTGGATAACTGGAGGACAACTGGTGGATAACTGGAGGATAACTGGAGGATAACTGGAGGACAACTGGTGGATAACTGGTGGATAACTGGAGGATAACTGGTGGATAACTGGAGGATAACTGGAGGATAACTGGTGGATAACTGGAGGATAACTGGTGGATAACTGGAGGACAACTGGAGGATAACTGGAGGACAACTGGAGGATAACTGGTGGATAACTGGAGGATAACTGGTGGATAACTGGAGGATAACTGGAGGATAACTGGAGGACAACTGGTGGATAACTGGTGGATAACTGGAGGATAACTGGTGGATAACTGGAGGATAACTGGAGGATAACTGGTGGATAACTGGAGGATAACTGGTGGATAACTGGAGGACAACTGGAGGATAACTGGAGGACAACTGGAGGATAACTGGTGGATAACTGGAGGATAACTGGTGAATAACTGGAGGATAACTGGAGGACAACTGGTGGATAACTGGAGGATAACTGGAGGATAACTGGTGGATAACTGGAGGATAACTGGAGGATAACTGGAGGATAACTGGAGGACAACTGGTGGATAACTGGAGGACAACTGGTGGATAACTGGAGGATAACTGGAGGATAACTGGAGGACAACTGGTGGATAACTGGTGGATAACTGGAGGATAACTGGTGGATAACTGGAGGATAACTGGAGGATAACTGGTGGATAACTGGAGGATAACTGGTGGATAACTGGAGGATAACTGGAGGATAACTGGTGGATAACTGGAGGATAACTGGTGGATAACTGGTGGATAACTGGAGGATAACTGGTGGATAACTGGAGGATAACTGGTGGATAACTGGTGGATAACTGGTTACCTGCAGTGATACTGGTGGCTGTGGGTTTGGATACGGCTAGGGTTCGTTTCGCTGTACTGAACGGCCGTCTGTCTGTCGGCACGGAGGATCCTGCACATAAAACACACACCTTCACTACAAAACTGACCTCTAACACCTTAAAATGACGTGATCTGACAACACACACCTGAAATCATGCTGCCGAGTTTGAGGTTCTGCAGCATCCCTTCTGTCCGCTTGCGCTTCTCCATCAGCCGGTGCTCGTCTGCTCGTTCACAACCAAAGACAGAACCGACCGACAACATGAGGCGAGGACTTTCACTTCGGCTGAACTACTATTCTGAGGACGTAAATGCCTTACGTAAAACTGTGGAAGCTTGTTTCTGCATTGGAATAACATATTTAAAAAGTAATTGTGACTTTTAATCTCGCAATTCTGATTTTATTTCGTGAAAAGAGATTAATATCTCTTTTCACGAAATAAATTCTGACAATTTTTCTGACAATTTTTCTGACAATTTTTCTGACAATTTTACAAATTCTGATACAAGTTCTGACAATTTTTCTCAGTTGCGAGTTTATATCTAGCAATGATGACCTTTTTTCGCAATTGCGAATTTATCTCGCAACTCTGACCATTTTTCTCGCAACTGTGAGAACTGTGAGATAAAAAGTAGAAATGAGCTTTTTTGTTTTGTATTCTGTGGCGTGAACAAGCTTCCACATGAACGAGCACACGTCTCACCCGGGTCGGCGGGCAGGTACTGGAAGTCCATGGGCTCGCTGACCTCGCGGTCTGAGGGCCGGCGGAGCTGCATCTTCACCCGCACCGGCTCCGACAGGTTCGTGTCGTGGTACGGGGGCGTGCGAAACACGATGGCCACCTGGCGATGAACATCAGCCTGTGAAAACGAGCCCTTACTCTCCCACGAGTCCCGGAAGAAACGCACCTCGATGTCCTCTGAAGGCAAGAGCACAGTAATGATCTGACTGACAACCCTACACACATCACTGTACACAGACATAAAGCGGAAATAAACTAAACGAAAATTAGAAAAGTTGTATCTGGAATAACTAAAACTAAAATTTAAATAAAGTGTTTTTTAATATAGACATTTAAAAAATAAAGATGAAAAAAATATATAAAAATGAAACTATGCAAAAGATTTATCAAATTTATAATACCATCTCAGTGATACTAAAAACTAAACTAAAAAATTATTTTTGTAACTTGAAATAAAAAACACATTCAACTTATTTTGTTAGTTAGCTAGTTGCCAATGTGTCATTTCTACACTGAATAACATTATAAACGCAACACTTTTGTTTGTGCCCCAATTTTTCATGAGCTGAACTCAAAGATCTAAGACTTCTTCTATGTACACAAAAGGCCTATTTCTGTCCAATATTGTCCACAGATCTGTCTAAATCTGTGTTAGTGAGCGCTTCTCCTGTGCCGAGATCATCCGTCCCCCTCACAGGTGTGGCGTATCAAGACACAGCAGGATTATTGCACAGGTGTGCCTTAGGCTGCCCACAATAAAAGGCAACTCTAAAATGTGCAGGAAAAAAACGTGACTTATATAACTCCTAGATCTTATGGTGGACTAGATTATATTAATGACACTTAAATAACATTATAAATCAATAACCCGCACCTTTCTGCACTTTGTCACACAGTAGGAAGATCTCGTCTCCCCCTCGGCAGCCGCCAGAGTTCCTGTTGACACGACAGATCTTCAGCTCAGCCGTGTTCGGTGCTCCTGAGGAACACACACACACACACACACAGATCAGTGTTTAATAACTTCATCATATTCACACACACACACTCAGTGGTGTTGGGCACTCCTGAGGAACAACACACACACACACATAGATCAGGGGTTAATAACTCCATTACTGTCAGTACCACTATCTTTAAATACGATTGACAATTAGCATACAGTTTGGATTGGTGGTATGGTTCTGTTCTGGGCCGGCTAGCATAGATAAGAGCAGGGAGAGCAGCAATAACCCCCCTTAGGGTAAACAGAAGAGAAACAACATGAATGTATTGCAGATATCATTAATTCAAGATTTTAAAGTACAACATAAATTGAGAATTTAGTCTGATTCAAGGGGAATCAGAATGGTGAATCCTGACTGACGAGAGAAGGAGCTGGGGAGGGAGGAGGGTAATCGGCTCCTGAGAAACGAGAGGAGCTGAGGAGGGAGGAGGGTAATCAGCTCCTGAGAAACGAGAGGAGCTGGGGAGGGAGGAGGGTAATCAGCTCCTGAGAAATGAGTGGAGCTGGGGAGGGAGGAGGGTAATCAGCTCCTGAGAAATGAGAGGAGCTGGGGAGGGAGGAGGGTAATCGGCTCCTGAGAAACGAGAGGAGCTGGGGAGGGAGGAGGGTAATCAGCTCCTGAGAAATGAGAGGAGCTGGGGAGGGAGGAGGGTAATCCGCTCCTGAGAAACGAGAGGAGCTGGGGAGGGAGGAGGGTAATCAGCTCCTGAGAAACGTGATAGCTGGGGAGGGAGGAGGGTAATCAGCTCCTGAGAAACGAGAGGAGCTGGGGAGGGAGGAGGGTAATCGGCTCCTGAAAAACGAGAGGAGCTGGGGAGGGAGGAGGGTAATCGGCTCCTGAGAAACGAGAGGAGCTGAGGAGGGAGGAGGGTAATCAGCTCCTGAGAAATGAGTGGAGCTGGGGAGGGAGGAGGGTAATCAGCTCCTGAGAAATGAGAGGAGCTGGGGAGGGAGGAGGGTAATCAGCTCCTGAGAAACGAGTGGAGCTGGGGAGGGAGGAGGGTAATCAGCTCCTGAGAAACGAGAGGAGCTGGGGAGGGAGGAGGGTAATCAGCTCCTGAGAAATGAGAGGAGCTGGGGAGGGAGGAGGGTAATCGGCTCCTGAGAAACGAGAGGAGCTGGGGAGGGAGGAGGGTAATCAGCTCCTGAGAAACGAGTGGAGCTGGGGAGGGATGAGGGTAATCAGCTCCTGAGAAACGAGAGGAGCTGGGGATGGAGGAGGGTAATCAGCTCCTGAGAAACGAGAGGAGCTGGGGAGGGAGGAGGGTAATCGGCTCCTGAGAAACGAGAGGAGCTGGGGATGGAGGAGGGTAATCAGCTCCTGTGAAACGAGAGGAGCTGGGGATGGAGGAGGGTAATCGGCTCCTGAGAAACGAGAGGAGCTGGGGATGGAGGAGGGTAATCAGCTCCTGAGAAACGAGAGGAGCTGGGGAGGGAGGAGGCTAATCAGCTCCTGAGAAACGAGAGGAGCTGGGGAGGGAGGAGGGTAATCAGCTCCTGAGAAACGAGAGGAGCTGGGGAGGGAGGAGGGTAATCAGCTCCTGAGAAACGAGAGGAGCTGGGGAGGGAGGAGGCTAATCAGCTCCTGAGAAACAAGTGGAGCAGGGGAGGGAGGGGGGTAATCAGCTCCTGAGAAACGAGAGGAGCTAGGGATGGAGGAGGGTAATCAGCTCCTGAGAAACGAGAGGAACTGGGGAGGGAGGAGGGTAATCAGCTCCTGAGAAACGAGAGGAGCTGGGGAGGGAGGAGGGTAATCAGCTCCTGAGAAACGAGTGGAGCTGGGGAGGGAGGAGGGTAATCAGCTCCTGAGAAACGAGAGGAGCTGGGGAGGGAGGAGGCTAATCAGCTCCTGAGAAACGAGTGGAGCTGGGGAGGGTGGAGGGTAATCAGCTCCTGAGAAATGAGTGGAGCTGGGGAGGGAGGAGGGTAATCAGCTCCTGAGAAACGAGAGGAGCTGGGGAGGGAGGAGGCTAATCAGCTCCTGAGAAACGAGAGGAGCTGGGGATGGAGGAGGGTAATCAGCTCCTGAGAAACGAGTGGAGCTGGGAATGGAGGAGGGTAATTAGCTCCTGAGAAACGAGAGGAGCTGGGGATGGAGGAGGGTAATCAGCTCCTGAGAAACGAGAGGAGCTGGGGATGGAGGAGGGTAATGGGACACCACAGGCTCGAGTGGGAAGAGTCTAATTCTCTTTCTCTCACACACACACACACACACTCACTCACTGTTGTCGTAGATGGGCTGGGACACCACAGGCTCGAGTGGGAAGAGTTCTCCGCTGGGTAGAGTGATGGACACCTGGAAACACAGACGCACTGCGTTCAGGTCGTACTCTTCCTCCCAGATCTTCCCCTCAGGAACTACACACAGAAAACACACATCATTCATCACTCATGACATCATATTAGAGTGATTTCTGAAGGATCATGTGACACTGAAGACTGGAGTAATGATGCATGAAACTAAGCTTTGATCAAAGGAATAAATTACACTTTACTGTATATTCACACAGAGAACAGCTGATTTACACTGGAGTAATATTACACTGTTTTATTGTTTTTTGTTTTATGCAGCTTTGGTGAGCAGAAGAGACTTTCAGAAACAATGTGTGTGTGTGTGTGTCAGTCACTCACTATTAAAGGGATTGTTCTGTGTTTGCAGTCGACATGAAACAGCGTCTCCCACATCCTTCTTCTTCACACACTGAATACCCAGATTCTGGAAACTGAAACACAGAAATGAGTCGGCAGAGCGAGTTAAGAGAGTTAAGAGAGTTAAAGGGACACTTCACCCATTTGCATTAAGAGGTCCATTGTTAGACAACCAGTCATACTATTGAATGGTCATGCAACACTCTCTCATTTTCCCCTGAGACGAGAGAAATCCACTATTTACCTTAATCACTTCCTCCTACAATGACGCAAAAATCGTCATTTGACGTCATTGTAAGAGGAAGTGTAAGAGGGGGGATTTCTGTAAAGACTACAAGCACTAGTTCCCACCCTTTCAAACCCGCCCATAGGGGGTTGGACCTAATGCGCTAACAGAGCTATCACAGATCAGTGGGTGGGACTTCACTTGCAGATACTGAAATCAATCTCAGCCATCTTGTTTATAAGCTAAGCTAACAAGCGCTGTGGAGATAGGAAGTTATGACAATGACGGAAGAAACTAAACATGATATGGAAGAAGAGGATTTTGAAATTCTGCTGCTCGAATCCGCTGTTCGTGGCTATCTTTACGAACCGCAGTATAGTGAAGAGCAGCTGAGGTTGATGGAGGAACAGGAGGCGGACGAGGAGCCCGGACTGGCTCGAGCTGAGGCTGATGGAGGAACAGGAGGTGGACGAAGAGCCCGGACTGGCTCAAGCTGAGGCTGATGGAGGAACAGGAGGCGGACGAGGAGCCCGGACTGGCTCAAGCTGAGGCTGATGGAGGAACAGGTGGCGGAAGAGGAGCCTGGACTGGCTCGAGCTGAGGCTGATGGAGGAACAGGAGGTGGACGAGGAGCCCGGACTGGCTCAAGCTGAGGCTGATGGAGGAACAGGAGGCGGACGAGGAGCCCGGACTGGCTCGAGCTGAGGCTGATGGAGGAACAGGAGGCGGACGAGGAGCCCGGACTGGCTCGAGCTGAGGCTGATGGAGGAACAGGAGGTGGACGAGGAGCCCGGACTGGCTCGAGCTGGGCGGACTGGAGCGGACGAGGAGCCCGGACTGGCTCGAGCTGGGCGGACTGGAGGCGGACGAGGAGCCCGGACTGGCTCAAGCTGGGCAGACTGGAGCGGACGAGGAGCCCGGACTGGCTCAAGCTGGGCGGACTGGAGCGGACGAGGAGCCCGGACTGGCTCGAGCTGGGCGGACTGGAGCGGACGAGGAGCCCGGACTGGCTCGAGCTGGGCGGACTGGAGCGGACGAGGAGCCCGGACTGGCTCAAGCTGGGCGGACTGGAGCGGACGAGGAGCCCGGACTGGCTCGAGCTGGGCGGACTGGAGCGGACGAGGAGCCCGGACTGGCTCGAGCTGGGCGGACTGGAGCGGACGAGGAGCCCGGACTGGCTCAAGCTGGGCGGACTGGAGCGGACGAGGAGCCCGGACTGGCTCGAGCTGGGCGGACTGGAGCGGACGAGGAGCCCGGACTGGCTCGAGCTGGGCGGACTGGAGCGGACGAGGAGCCCGGACTGGCTCGAGCTGGGCGGACTGGAGCGGACGAGGAGCCCGGACTGGCTCGAGCTGGGCGGACTGGAGCGGACGAGGAGCCCGGACTGGCTCGAGCTGGGCGGACTGGAGGCGGACGAGGAGCCCGGACTGGCTCGAGCTGGGCGGACTGGAGCGGACGAGGAGCCCGGACTGGCTCAAGCTGGGCGGACTGGAGCGGACGAGGAGCCCGGACTGGCTCGAGCTGGGCGGACTGGAGCGGACGAGGAGCCCGGACTGGCTCAAGCTGGGCGGACTGGAGCGGACGAGGAGCCCGGACTGGCTCGAGCTGGGCGGACTGGAGCGGACGAGGAGCCCGGACTGGCTCGAGCTGGGCGGACTGGAGCGGACGAGGAGCCCGGACTGGCTCGAGCTGGGCGGACTGGAGCGGACGAGGAGCCCGGACTGGCTCGAGCTGGGCGGACTGGAGCGGACGAGGAGCCCGGACTGGCTCGAGCTGGGCGGACTGGAGCGGACGAGGAGCCCGGACTGGCTCGAGCTGGGCGGACTGGAGCGGACGAGGAGCCCGGACTGGCTCGAGCTGGGCGGACTGGAGCGGACGAGGAGCCCGGACTGGCTCGAGCTGGGCGGACTGGAGGCGGACGAGGAGCCCGGACTGGCTCGAGCTGGGCGGACTGGAGGCGGACGAGGAGCCCGGACTGGCTCAAGCTGGGCGGACTGGAGCGGACGAGGAGCCCGGACTGGCTCGAGCTGGGCGGACTGGAGCGGACGAGGAGCCCGGACTGGCTCGAGCTGGGCGGACTGGAGCGGACGAGGAGCCCGGACTGGCTCAAGCTGGGCGGACTGGAGCGGACGAGGAGCCCGGACTGGCTCGAGCTGGGCGGACTGGAGCGGACGAGGAGCCCGGACTGGCTCGAGCTGGGCGGACTGGAGCGGACGAGGAGCCCGGACTGGCTCAAGCTGGGCGGACTGGAGCGGACGAGGAGCCCGGACTGGCTCGAGCTGGGCGGACTGGAGCGGACGAGGAGCCCGGACTGGCTCGAGCTGGGCGGACTGGAGCGGACGAGGAGCCCGGACTGGCTCAAGCTGGGCGGACTGGAGCGGACGAGGAGCCCGGACTGGCTCGAGCTGGGCGGACTGGAGCGGACGAGGAGCCCGGACTGGCTCAAGCTGGGCGGACTGGAGGCGGACGAGGAGCCCGGACTGGCTCGAGCTGGGCGGACTGGAGGCGGACGAGGAGCCCGGACTGGCTCAAGCTGGGCGGACTGGAGCGGACGAGGAGCCCGGACTGGCTCGAGCTGGGCGGACTGGAGCGGACGAGGAGCCCGGACTGGCTCAAGCTGGGCGGACTGGAGCGGACGAGGAGCCCGGACTGGCTCGAGCTGGGCGGACTGGAGCGGACGAGGAGCCCGGACTGGCTCGAGCTGGGCGGACTGGAGCGGACGAGGAGCCCGGAC
>JARWKJ010000003.1:65692692-65695192 GCA_029959095.1 Rhinichthys osculus | reverse complement strand
CACTCACTCACATACTCACTCTCACACTCACTCACTCACATGCTCACTCACTCACTCACTCACTCACATACTCACTCACTCACTCACTCACACTCACTCACTCACATACTCACTCACTCACATACTCACTCACTCACTCACTCACATACTCACTCACTCACTCACTCACTCACTCACATACACACTCTCACACTCACTCACTCACATGCTCACTCACTCACTCACTCACATACTCACTCACTCACTCACACTCACTCACTCATATACTCACTCACTCACTCACTCACATACTCACTCACTCACTCACTCACTCACTCACTCACTCTCACTCACATACACACTCACATACACACTCACATACACACTCACATACACACTCACATACACACTCACATACACACTCACTCACTCACTCACTCTCCAACATACTCACTCACTCGCTCACATACTCACTCACATGCTCACTCACTCACTCACATACTCACTCACTCACTCACACTCACTCACTCACATACTCACTCACTCACTCACATACTCACTCACTTACATACTCACTCACTCACATACTCACTCACTCACTCACTCACTCACTTACATACTCACTCACTCACATACTCACTCACTCACTCACTCACATACTCACTCACACACTCACTCACATACTCACTCACTCACATACTCACTCACATACTCACTCACTCACATACTCACTCACTCACTCACTCACATACTCACTCACTCTCACACTCACTCTCACACACTCACTCACTCACATACTCACTCACTCACTCACTTACATACTCACTCACTTACATACTCACTCACTCACTCACTCACTCACTCACTTACATACTCACTCACACACTCACTCACATACTCACTCACTCACAAACTCACTCACATACTCACTCACATACTCACTCTCACACTCACTCTCACACTCACTCTCACACACTCACTCACTCACATACTCACTCACTCACTCACTTACATACTCACTCACTTACATACTCACTCACTCACTCACTCACTCACTCACTCACTTACATACTCACTCACTTACATACTCACATACTCACTCACACACTCACTTACATACTCACTCACTCACATACTCACTCACTCACTAACTCACTCACTCACATACTCACATACTCACATACTCACTCACATACTCACTCACTCACATACTCACTCACTCACTCACTCACAAACTCACTCACATACTCACTCACATACTCACTCACATACTCACTCACATACTCACTCACATACTCACTCACATACTCACTCACAAACTCACTCTCACACTCACTCTCACACTCACTCACATACTCACTCACTCACATACTCACTCACTCACTCACTCACAAACTCACTCACATACTCACTCACATACTCACTCACATACTCACTCACATACTCACTCACATACTCACTCACATACTCACTCACATACTCACTCACTCACTCACTCACAAACTCACTCACATACTCACTCACATACTCACTCACTCACTTACATACTCACTTACATACTCACTCACTCACATACTCACTCACATACTCACTCACTCACATACTCACATACTCACTCACACACTCACTTACATACTCACTCACTCACTCACTCACATACTCACATACTCACTCACATACTCACTCACTCACATACTCACTCACTCACTCACAAACTCACTCACATACTCACTCACATACTCACTCTCACACTCACTCTCACACACTCACTCACACACTCACTCACACACTCACTCACATACTCACTCACTCACTCACTCACTCACTCACTCACTCACTCACTCACTCACTCACTCACTCACTCACTCACTCACTCACTCACTCACTCTCACACTCACTCACTCACTCACTCACTCACTCACTCACTCACTCACTCACTCACTCACATACACTCACTCACTCACTCACTCACTCACTCACTCACTCACTCACTCACTCACTCACTCACTCACTCACTCACAAACACTCACTCACTCACTCACTCTCACACTCACTCACTCACTCACTCACACTCACTCACTCACTCACTCACACTCACTCACTCACTCACTCACTCACTCACTCACTCACTCACTCACTCACTCACTCACTCTCACACTCACTCACTCACTCACTCACTCACTCACTCACTCACTCACTCACTCACTCACTCACTCACACACTCACACACTCACACACACACACTCACTCACTCACTCACACACACACACTCACTCACACACACACACTCACTCACACACACACACTCACTCACTCACACTCACTCACTCACTCACTCACATACTCACTCACATACTCACTCACTCACTCACTCACTCTCATACTCACTCACACTGACTCACTCACTCACTCACTCACTCACTCACTCACTCACTCACTCTCACACTCACTCACTCACTCACTCACTCACTCACTCACTCACTCACTCACACTCACGCACTCACTCACTCACTCACTCACT